>CAAKHC010003509.1:26732-49138 GCA_901007825.1 Macroramphosus scolopax | reverse complement strand
ACGAGGAAAAAGAGGGAATACCATATTGTTCTGTTAAAAGAAAAGAGAGAGTCCTGTGAGCATGTGTGCGGAGCAGGCCGACAGCAAGCTTCTACACACTTTTACACACACACACACTCACAAGTCTGAGTGGGCAAAGAAAGGAGGGATAGGAATCATTATTAGAACAGCTCTCGGACCAGAATAGTATCAGCACACATCTATCTCTGTGTGTGTGTGTGTGTGTGTGTGTGTGTGTGTGTTGGTTTATGTGTGTGAAAGAGAGAGGGTGCCCGTGATCTTGTCTATTCTAGTTTTATCAGTCGTTTGACTGCTCTTAACCACTTTCATTATTTCGGGTGCTGTTACCAATAAGTGTAAGTGCATCATCAGTGTTGGTAGATGCTCTCCACCTGTTTTCATGTGTAACTCTTGGACGGAAGAACAAAGAAGTGAATCATATCATGAGATGGAAAACCTGCTGCTCTCCAATGAAGGTAGGATTTTCGCAACCAAGTCATTTTTATGTTGTATGTTTTTCTCTCTCTATATATATATACTGTATATATATAGATACTGCCAGTTTGCTCCTACTACTATGCACCCGTCCCACCCGCCTCTACCCACCAGGGAATAGTATGTCTTTAACATATGCAACAGAAGTACAATGTCAGAGAAATAGTTTGCTCGGGACTAAAATTACTTTTACAAATTACCTCATCGACCTGCATCCTGCAAGAAAATACTTTGCATTTTTCTTGAATCCAGGTCCTTTCACCAATCCGAGCTACAGATTAAGATCTCTACGGCATGAAGGGATGGTCAACACTGCCGCCAAAGTAAATTTAAATTGAAAGTTCAAAGTAGCTGAAGAATTTGGTTGTTATTTTTGTTCTTTCCCTCAGGGAGTGCGAACCTCCACCAAAGTCCATGTATATTGAATGGATGGGCCCCAAAATAAATTCTACCCTGGATAATCATACTAACAAACAGCCCGGAGGATTAACAATCATCTCACACATTGGAGATATCATCTGAGCTCTCAGCGAGCGAACTCAGAGTCGATGCGTCACAATTATAATGAGTTTAACATTTTTTCTATTTGCAACTAAGAGGAACAATATGTTTGAACTTCTGAACAGTTACTGTAGAATATCCGATATCATCACTGTGATGTAAGAAACACTTTAAATTTCTATAACGACTTGATACATTTTGAAATAGCTGTTTTAATTCGATCACAATAAAAAATTCCGATGTATTATTCAGTGAAAGTTTCTGCTATTTTGATTTCCAACCTTATTTATTTATTTATTTATTTATTTATTTATTTATTTATTTATTTATTTATTTATTTATTATTTATTTATTTATTTATTTATTTATTTACTGACATGTGTTTCGGATCATTTGTCACAGTGTTAATACTGGAAATAATGTGAAACACATGTCTGAACTGAACGAACTGAATCACAGCTCTGTATCTTGCGTTTCAGCTCATTGGTCTCAGGGGAGAAGTCAAAGTAGATATCCAGCTATATACTTTTTATTAGATGCAAGGACTAATATCTACGTATCCGTCAGAGTCAAACAGACGGTATAGTCAACCTAAGCAAACAACCGTCTCCAGAGTGAGAAGGTCGACTCCCATCGATCAACCAAATTCCAGCCTGCTGGATTCATCCAGTGTAGCACTTGTCACCATCAATACAGTGCAGACTGAAGACGGTGGTTTTGGAAGCCTTAGAAAGTATTTTATTGAAATATTAAATAACCAAAGGCAAACATAAGTTATTCTGTGATAAACTAACACAGTATCAAGTGATTCTTATGGAGATTAAAGCTCTGTTTTATTCAATGTTTTGTCTTGTCGGCCTCTCTGTGAATGTTTTTATTATCTCTAATACTCACTGCAGCCTGTTTCATGGAGGACATGTCGACACGCTGCAGTGCAGAAAAAAACAATTGCAAAAGATGTCTCCTACTTGACTCTGAAGGTCGTTCTCTGTGTTTGTGTACTGGAGGCCCCGGGTTTACGTCATACTTACTAAATTCTGAACAATGGACCACGATTGTCGTCCAAACTGCTTGTCATGTCACAAATTACGCCCGCCTTTAAAAAAATTTGACTTTCAATGAGCTCAGAGAAAATTTACACTTGATTAATGAATGTGAAAAACAACCTTCTGCTGTCAAACTGTATCATACATCAATATACGCAGTGAAGCTCAAACATTACAACCGTAGCAACAATAAAGAACATTTTTGGACCAGTCCTGGAGGGGACTTAATTAAAAAAGGCTTTGTATATACAATTAGAGCGTTCTTTGACTCATGAAACTATTGTGCATTCAACTTCTATGACTGCACTCTATTATGGAGATACGGAGAGGGTGGTAAGTGTTGATGCCCCATCGTGATCGTCTGATAACGAATGTGTCTTGTTCTCAGGTTTCTCTCGAAAAGGAGATTTCAATCTCATGAGAATATCTGATTAAAAAAAAGTATGAAAATAAAGTTATCTTTTGTTAAACGGACTGAGAAATTAAATCAAAAGCATGTGTCAGAGTAAACAGCGCTCTCCGTTAATCACCAAAATCTGTTCTGTGGTGCTTTCTTTCAGTGTCACCAAATTTTATGGCAGGGAGCATTTAAGGTATCATCTGATGCTATCCAGATTTTATGCTTTTAATTAAATCAGTGTGCGTCAATGCGTTCAAAGGAAGTCCATGTTTAGATCATCTCTTGTTTATTGTTAGCAGATTTCTTGTTAACCTTTTCTGTTGCCTTGGTTGTCAACGTGGAACTTTGTCTGCAAGACATTTTCATGCGTTCAATTAATTTCATTAGTAGATTAGATCCTCGGTTTTTATTTTTCACATCAACCAGTATGTCGTTATCGTTAAAAATAAATGAGACATATTGTTTTTTAGTGGCACACGTCATAATGATGTCATGACACCCTCAGGTATCGTATCCTCAACACAGTTTGTGTCGTGCGCTCTATATCAGCTGTAACGTAATTATTTTTCAGTGTTTCCCCAGAATCCAGATTATTTTTAAGACCTCAAATTACAGACAGCTGTTCAGGGTTTTTTAAAGATCCTTAAAAGAAAAGTTAAAAATCATTAATTTGAAAGATTGCTCACGAGAACAAGTCAGCATCCTCTCTCGGTGCACAGCGGGCTCCACAATTACAAGGACAATTTGAGGTTATCCCAAACCTTCCTCATGTGGAAAATCAGAGTGATTTCATAGTTTTATAGTGTGGCCCTCAGCCACACACAGAATATGAATTATATTGGAAAAAATGCATTGTATTACGTGTAATATGAGGACGGTATCGAATTCCTGCTTGTATTCGTCATGAAACTGTGGTATGAAGTTTATGGATGATTTCTACGGAAACTGCTTTGATCCAGAAGGGATGTTCTGACCGAAGTGATGAATAAAAGAGGAATGTTCCTTCAACATTCATTAGATTCAGACATCTTCTGAAAGAACATGTCTGTGCTGGAAACAGTTAATTTGTTTTTTTCTTGCACGTATCCAGCCTTGAAGGCCGTAATGAGCAACACTCCGGCGATGCCTCTCAGAACAGATTAGCGATAGCCCGAGGTTACTATATATTTCCACATTCATTGGCAATAGGAAACCTAACTGTTCCCCTGGTGGAATCACACAGTGGCTCGATGCTGGGAAGGCTGTGTGAGCCAGCCAGGACAACCGGCTGGGTACGAGTTGGTGTGTGGGCCAGCCAATGCTTCTGCTGGTAATGCGAAGCAATGGGTGGTAGACTGGTGGATAGCAGTTAATATGTCAGGGGTGAATAAACAGTGAGGTCTACTGTTGTAATGGTTGGCAGGAGTTTCACCTGTATTAACTCTAATGCATCACATGGAAGCTAGAATTAGACGGGAATTACCACAGTAAGAGTAGCTATTAATTCTCCTCCTCTGCTTGCAAAGTGGTTGGTTTTGTTGTTTTATTTTGGGGAATATTTTCTAGGAACATGCTGTTGTTTTATTCTTTCCTTATACTGTCATCCTGAGCACGCTGGGAAAGGTTTTTACCAAGCATCAGTTGATCGGAACTTCATACTGTATTTTTTTTGTGCTCTTGTAACCACTGTGCATGATGTACCTGTGCTAAGCTACTGCATTCACATGGAAGATAAACCAGCCATTTACAAGCTTTAAACTGTATCATAAATCCTGTATCTGTAGCCCAAGAGGAAGCATCCGCATGTGAAATCTCCAATAGTCCTAATTATATCTCGCCAAGCTATAACAAGCCCATCACTACCATGACAAATCACGACTCACCAGTGAAATATTCAACCGCGGTTGTGAAGTAACAGGTCGCAGTAGTACAGTTTAGAACAGTGCGTGTTTAACGTTGTGGTTCTCGCAGGGTGAAAGCACGGATGCGAGCTGACGGAACTCACTGATGTGAAACCGATCCGATCTTTCATGTGTCTGAACCAAACCAGGCAGGGTGTCCATGGTGAATGACGAGGCCACGAGGCCGCATATTCGGAGTGTGAATCATTGGTTTCTCTGTGGCCCGAGCATTTTCACAGAGTGATGGTACGCGATCCCTGTTCCTGCTGTGTTTCCTACATGCCGTTAGTAATATCAGACACACAGAGCCGGCCTCAACTGGATTCACTTCTGTTTGGCTTCATCAAGTTTCTTGTGAACCAGTGAATTTAAATAATAGAAAAACCTCCGGAATTTTGAACGTGGTTGTGGTGATTTGATGGTGAAAAAGGTGTCTAACCAATCTATCAGAATGGGACCAAACATATGTGAAAATGTTTTATTGGTTCACATTACTCTACGTTTGTAACTGTTATTTTCATTACAACCTTTTTGACAAGTTCTGCCGGAATTCCTGGAACTATTTCCGTCAGAAATCCAATGAAGGGGCATTCCCTGCCTTCCCCACCACAGTTTCAACCTGCCACACTACAAAGGGCTTTGTGCAGCCAAGCCTCGACCGTCAGCCAGCTGCATTGGGCCTCCGAAGGCAACTTCAGAGAGCAGAATGTGGTCGCTAGTGGCTAACCAGTAACCATATTATGAGCTGAGCTCCTAAGTCTCTCTCTAAGCCTATTGGAGGTTCAAAGCAGCGGTGAGGTTTGGGGAGAGGGCAGCTCCGTCATTCTCCCATTCAGATGGCTGAGTATTGTGGTCCAGTGTGAGTGGATTGGCCAAAACGTGTCCATAGTTTATCAATGAACATCTGGAAACTGGATCTGTGTGTGTGTGTGTGTATAGGTCAGATGGTCTACAATGGACAATGTGAGAGCAGCACGTAGAGAGAGGTAAAAGTCGTACAGGAATTAAGCTGTTGTTTCCAGCGGTGACAGATGTTACGGTTTGGTGGTAGAAAAGAAGCGAGGAGTCAAATACCGACTGTCTTTCTCATTCCTCTTGCGTCTCGCTTTGACGCACAAGGCACCTTTTAGTGTCAGTGTGCATACTCTCGAATAACGAAAAACCAACTGGAGCCGATATTTGACCCGCTCCGCTTTCGACATCAACCCACAGCAGGAAACTCTGCATCTCCAGATGTGAACGGGTACCACGAGCATCGTTCAAGGGAGCATGAGCCCTTATTTTGCGTGCTGGGATGAGAACAGTCTTTACCCAGTATTATCCTTAAATAAAATCAATAACTCTTGTTTTATCGGGCAGAGATACGGCTTTGTGTGTTTCTCATTCACGGTTTCTCCCTTAAGTTCCCCAAATCCTTGAAAAGTAAAGAAAACTTCAGAAGCACTTCAAGGTCGACCAGAACTCCTCGCTGAGTCTTTCATGTCGTCTTCTTACGGACTGCCACTGCCCTTTCCCTTAAACTCTCCAGCCAAGTCGGTAATAATCATATAATCATCTTGTTAGATGTCTTTGTGTTAATATAGTTTCTGGTAACTGTTGGACACAAATATCACAGAACCTGCATGTGTATGCAATCATGTGCATACTGTATATGTTCCTTGGGCATGTCATGCCAGCGCCATGTGTGTCTTTGGGGTTTTCTTCAAATGTTGTGGTCTCAGTGTGTTTCTGTGTGTACATGTTATGTCTGTGTGTGTTCATGTGTCTATCTGTGCAATAGGCTGGAGAATCTGCTTTGCAGCAGATCCTTATCCCTCCTAAAATGCGGTCTAGATGACCCTGAATCCTGCCACTGGGTAATTTCTTTCCAAGTTTCTGTTTTAGTAATTGACTCTATTCCTCTAAGGCAACAGAATCGCTAAAGAAAGGCAGAGGTATTTTCTGAATTTAACCAGTATCTGTGTGTTCTCGGAAGTTAAGACGGCTGGTGTGGGTTTGCAATCCGCAATAACAGTTGGTAGTCATTGTCATGCCTGCTCATTCCTACACAGGAGAATAGCTGGGGGACAAATTATGCCAAGTAAGCAGTAACCACGTTATTGAAACCAGACAAATTTTACATAAGTTTTATCTCAACATGACAAAATAGGGTCCTGTAAACAACAGCTACTCTTACAATTCAAGGAAGAAGAGCCTTACACACACAGTTCAAATACATTCAGCTCCAGAACTGAAGAACGACAGGTCAGAGTACCAGATTAAAGGCAACAGAGAAAGTGGATGGACGGGAGGCAAGGAGAAAGCGAGCGGTAAATCACAGTCGCCCATGCCTCCTCCATGTGTGTGACACACCCCTCCCACCCTGCATCCTGCCCGTGCAGTTGGCCAGGTCGATTGCGTAAAAAAAGGACTGCCGAAACCCCCTTCAGTTGTCCCGGCTTTCCCCTTCTTTTTAGTGAAACTCACATTAAAGCCTTCTATGGCCTTTCTGTGGTCACACGCTGTTCCAATTTCCTCCTCGTCTTTACTTTATAATATCCTCTCCTCTCCTCTGTATTTGTCCATCACATCAAGGAGCCACCAAATTAGATGTCTGTGTTCTGAGCTCTAATCATGTCTCCAGCCTGGCTTCATGAAGACTGCAGGAGCTGCTTGCTTGCTCTTCTACAAAACGTTAAGGGGAATTTCGAGAAAATAGGTTCCTGCGGTTCCCGCCTTCATTTTAGAATAGGTATATATATATGTCATTGGTAGAGATACTCCTCCTGAGTAGGACACAGTGGTGTTGCTTTGAGGAGGTTGTCCACCAGTGCAGATTAACGTTTCCTGAGGTGGACTTATGAAAGCACTTCTGGGCGCTTGATTCCAAATGTAATTTACTAGTCTTTTCTAGTCTTTTAACTGATAAATAATTTACCCGTCCTTACGTACAACTCAGGCTTATGAATTAGACATTTTAACTAGCACTCAAATTTCCTTTACTCTGCAAAAACCCTACCGCACACATGCAATAAGGGAAATGCAGCCAAAAATACAAAAACATACAACGTGAAAATTCTGCCAAAGTATATCTGGGGCCTCCGTGATTTACATGGTGCGAACACTGAGCCATAATATTATATGAAGCTTTGCATGTCACACAAGGAAAACCTACGATTTATTGAAGCTGTGAACTTCTTTATACGAAATGTGACAGACTTGATGAGCGGGCTGTTTATGTGATTCTCACAGTGTTTCAGTATGAACTGTGTGTGTGTGTGACTGTGCGTGCATGTGTTTGGCTGTGACAGGGGAGTTTCCAGACTCCCCAGACCCCGATGAATGGGTCACTGTGTGTCCTTGTGTGTGTGTGTTTGTGTATGCTCATGTGGCAACAGCAGAATCGTGCACTTGTTTTCTCATTGATGCAGAATATCCTTCACCTTGATTTTCGGATGCCCTCATCACTGCACCATCCAACAAACAAACAAACATCGTGCTCTCTACTGGATGTTACAAGACTTATTTCACTCAATCTATGTGTTTCAGCAGAGCTTGTTATTTCACCTGCCAGACGCCTCGACTCCTGACAGGCCGTTGATCATTTCTGAAAGCAGAACATCATCAACCACTGGTCCGTTTCATGACTCACACCGACCGTCAAGTGGCAGTCTGCTCAGCCTCCAGACACGCGACTATGACTAAATATTAACAGAGTTCCAAGCTACTGTGGCTAGCTGGATTAACAGGCTAAAGACGAGCCGAAAACCCCTTAAACCCCAGAGAAATGTGATGCATTTGGGCAAAAAGGTCCCAGTGATTTCTGATGATCCTTGTTCCAAATGACCAATGGACGATCAAAAATTAGGTTCAGCTGCTTGGCAGGGAGACTCTATTTGTTCCAGTAGTGTGGCCAGAGTTCATTAATTTACCGTGGATCAACATTTGAGAGTGGTCAGCAAGCTATCATTTACATTTGAAGGGTTTATTCGTGAAATCACTTTATACCCTAAATCCTGGAAACAGCCATGAATGAATTTTAGCTGCAGCGCTCCAACTTCTTCAACTATTCCAGTAAATGTTTCATGCTTATTTAAAAAAGTGCTTCCAGGCATCCAGAGGACAACGTCAGACAGAGAATGAAATCATAGAATTCAATGAAGAAGGACCTCCCTGAGCTAGATAGTAAGATGACTGACGGGAAATACATTTTTAAAATAAAGTTATTACTTTACTTTTGTTGTCATCCTAATCCAAAAATGTAATACACCTGACGGCGGTGCAAGATCTGAAAAAAAAAAAAGGGAAACCTCCAGCTCCAGGCACAGTTAGAGGTGGAAAAACAAGAGATTACAAAAATACAGAGGGGAATGGGAAAATGAATACTAACGGCTGGAATGCATGACAGACAATGTCGACAAAGTCGACTGCATCGCCACTGAGTTTTCTCTATTAGTCACGGTGGAATTTGTGAAACATCGAATATCAGCGTTTGGAGAAAATCCACAGTGGAGTGAGAGGCCGAGATGTGTCTATTTTCAAATCCAAATCTAGCTGATACATACACTGTTATTTTGCTAATATAAATAATATAAAAGTTTATCATAGTCTATTCAAGGTAGATTTAAATTCAGGTTTTTGTGTTTTCTTTCTTAATTCACAGGCAATAGGTGCATGTCTGCTAAATGGTCGACATCACAGTTTCTTTGAGGTGTTTGATAAGGAAAGGACTTTTATCTTTATCTTGGCTATTGTTGACATTGTTACTACAAATAGTGTAACTGCTTCCACTATTTTAGTTTAATGTATTGTAAAGGTTTTCGTAATAAAAGGATAAAAGGTATTTGTATTTTTATGTTGCATTAAAGGGTAACGACAGGGCTTTTATTTTGAAGCCTCGGCTGAGCTGTTGATGAGAGCGCAGAAACAAGCTAATAACGTCAAATGCACTCAAAGATTTTGTTAATTAGCGACTTCAAATATAAAATAAAGTCAGTTAAAGGAACCAGTTAAGTGGTGTAAAAGAAGATAAGACGATTCTCTGTAGTATCATACAGCCAACGAGGTATTTGTCTGTTGTTATTTACTTTCATTATGTGTTATTTTAATGCTGTTTGCTAACCAGCTAACGTGATGTTTTACGTGTTTTTATACTGTGATTTGATGAACAAGAAGAAGATTCATTAAAACCCGTAGAAGGAAACCATTTGTGTCTGACTATGCTTGGGAGGGAGTCCCAAAGGTGTTTTATCTACTATTATAAATGAGAGAAATAAACAGCATTGCTGAAGCACCATTAGAAAGTAGTTTTGTTTTCCACAACTGATGAACGAAAGTGACCATGAAATTTCAGTGTGACTTTTAATCTATTCCAGATCCCATGCAGCTTTTTCCACTAGATTACCTTGAGTCACCTTTGGTGAGGGACTTTCAAACCCACTATTACATTCCTTCTTTACTGGAGCACGGTTGTATTTGTCCCCGAGCATCCCTGGTGCATCTTGAGTGACCTTTCTGGTCTGCTTTAGTGACGTCATGTTTTCTTCCCGACGGTCCCTTTCTACCAGACAACCTCACTGAAGGGCTGCCAGCGCTCCGTCTGGTCCCCTCATTAGAACCAGCGAGACCAAAACAAAGTCGCCCTCTGTCCCCAGCTTATTTCTCCAACAGGACAGTGACAGATTTAGCCCATCAGACCAGTACAGGGAGAAACCGTTTGGGAGGAGAAATAAAAATAAGTGCCTAAGTGGGAAGATGGTAAAACGATATAATATGAAAGAGAAGGATTGAAAGAACAAAGGAAAGAGATTCTGTGGCCTCTTATTTATCCACTTACAGGAAACTTGAGTCGTCTTTTGTAAATGCTGTTGGTCTGAACTTTTGCTGCATGTGTTTTTAGGGTTTTGAAGAGGATGATGTCACTGGGTCCATCAAAACAAAAATAACATGGGCTACTGGTTAGATGACAAATATGATTGACATATTACATTAACAATGCAAGAAAAGGGATGTTGATTATAATACTTTAGAAAATGACTATAACAGCTGAGCTCTGAGGTCACCAGAGGTTCATGTTATTGACTCTGAGCGTTACCTTAAAATAAAAATCAAGGTTTTAAGACATCCATGAGTTATCTCCAGCGGTCAAGGTCAGTCAAGGTGGAGGAGGTGAAGCTCTTTTGAGCACAGCACGTGGCAGAGACGTCTATACAACAACCGCATCACCACTCGCTGTGGTGAACCACAAGTTGTCCCTGCGTCAAACAGCACACGTCTATCTGTAGAATGTGACACACCTATTGAAGAATAAGGACGCTTCTTCTGTTTGAGTTTTTCAGATCCACATTAAACACACATTTATTCCATTCTGTTAAATTCCAGTTAACTAGTCTTCGCTATAGTCAAACTCCCAAATAAATAAAGCAAGCCGTTTTTTTGAAGGAGGATCAACGAGTATCACAAAAGTGCAAGAAGACCCTGTTTCCACAGTGAGTAACCTCAACAGTATGAATGAACATTTATTTGACTAATCCAATGTTCCATAAAATCAATCATCCCTCACAATCCGCCTTTCATGTATCCTACTCCTCCCTTCCTGCATTTTGCCATATCATATGTTAAACCGCTTGGGGAGAGAGAATACACGCAAACTTTCATTTGGAAGTGACATGCTGTCGTCACTGGGTGGAGAGAGAAGGGAAGGAATAAGACGGACAGCAAGGCGAGAGAGGCGGAATAATAATTCTCCTCTAGGTGTGGTGAGGAACATGTGTGTGTAGGGGTGTGTGTGGGCAAACTGAGGTGTGCGTTCCTCCAAAGCAATAACAATGAAACTACTATCCACTATTATGCTTTTACTCAAGAGAAGGAAAGCTGGTGAAAAGGGTCTGTGGGCTCTGGAGAGGACTGGTCGTCAGAGTATTGAGGTCACACATTTTGAAAGTGGGATGGAATTCAGGATGATCACAAGCTGAAGTTGCAGCTTACAGCCAATGTGATGATGGAAAGTTGACGGCAGTGAACGCAGATGAGATGAGCGCATCATGAAAGCACCCAAGATGTCTGTGAGGACCTACTAAGCCCACCTAATCTGTGGAGAGGAGTTGATTTTTTGATGTTCCCGAGCCAGGAAAGCAGTGCAACACCCTGCACTGATGCACTGAAGTCCCAGTCGAGGCCTGCGTGGCATTACGACCATGTGCCGAAGGAACTCCATGAAAGCCCTGGCAACAGTAAACCTGATCGTGTTTGATCTCTGAAAGAAATTAGATTGGTTCTCACTATCCTGCACGCATTTTATAAGATGGGAAAATATTATGAAAGGCCCCTCCAGTCTGCGTGCCATAAAGGGTTTTGTCTGATTACGCTCGGAAACCGACCCAAGCAAAGGCTTTTAGTAGCAGTGTATAGAAACCGAAAATCTGCATGATGACGGCCACAATAGCAGCTTTTAATTAAACATTTAATCCACAGACTCAATCAACAGGACTTGTATCATCAATGACTGTGATCAGTGTTACCCTGTCAATATACCAACTTCCTGTTTTCTCTGAAACGAATGGGATGGAGGCAGAATGAAAAATAAAAGTAAGGACGGTCTGGTAAAGACACAACAGAAGCATTTAACCTCCAGAAGACTTGTAAATCAAATCAGGCCAAACAAAGAGACAGGTCTAATTGAGTTTGAGGTCAACCCTGAAAGACTACAGTGGCGATGATATGCTGTGTTCTTAATTTATAAGCCAATAATAATCCCCGCCTCACTGTCTAAGAAATAAAGTATGTGGCAGAATCTGGACGATAACTTGTTATGCAAAAGGATTATTTGCTTGAGGTTTGGGAAGGTGTTTGGTCCCTATTGAAAAGAAGAAATAACACTTATTCACAGTAGAAGAATATCTATATTGGCCTGAGCCGAAGAAGAATTTCTCCACACACTTACATATACATTACATCACACTATCGGAGTGCCAAACTGCAGCTGTTTCCAGTTGTGCCTGCTTCACATAACCCTTAAGTAGTCTGGAATTGTTTATTTTCTCATGCCACTTGAATAAAGCTTCCATTAGATTTTTTTTTGTCATTTCGTGTAATTTCATGAGACGCAAAGTGGAAAGACGGAAAGAGGGAGGGAACGAGACGGGGGGAAAAAAACACGATGAGTTAATGGATGTCTGCATATGGTTTCGCCTTGAATTGTTTTTGTAAAGATTTGAGACTACCTCTCCTCTTCAATGCAGGCAGCTGCCGTTTTTAGGTTTTAGTTGTCAGATTGATAAATTAAAATAATATAACGCATAATAAATATTAATATTTCTACACTACTATGGTGAAAACCCCTGAGGCAGCATTCAAATCAACACACAGTCAAAATCAGACAAACTTTTAACCAACTCCTGATGCTTGATTCAACCCGCCTACGATAACCTCTACCTGGATGGCTGAGAATCCAGGTCTTCTAACCATCAAACTGTGCTATTTTTCTTTATTTTGGCAATACTGCTCACAATACCAAGAAAGAATCCAGTTGAAAGTCAAGTCTTACAGAGAAAAGAGGTTGAAGAAGAAGAAGAAGAAGAAGAGAAAGAGTCAGCAGCCTTGGTCAGCTTCACTCTACAGCTATTAGGAAGAAGACTATCATGTATAATACATTCCAACATATCGTCCTCTTGCCAACCACAAAACTCTCACTGGATTTGCTGAAAAATGAAAACCTGGCGCAACAAGCAGCCACAGTGAAAATTTGACACATCAATGTTGGATGTTTTTCATCACTTGTCCCTACACCTGTTGGCTTGGTAACACGACGCCCTTGTTGTGGCTTAAAGTAACTGTTTCAATTTAAATAAATTACTTCCAGCTACGCAGCGTTGCCCCTCCGCCCTTCCCGTGTCAGAGTTTAACAGTCTGCTCAATGCTAATATTTATCAGGTGAACGTGACACATGGAGCAGATTGTGTCTCTCTCCTGTACTTGGACTTGGATCCTTATCTGAAGTCGCTTGTCAAGCTGCACATCCTGATCTCAACCCACACAACATGCTGCAAACTGCAATCCTGTCTGCTGTTCGCCCTGCCAGACATGATAAACTGCCTTTAGTATGGAAACTTTGTTTTTAAACACAAACCACTGAGCGGAACAAATCTACACACAAGAAATTAAATATTATAGCCGCTATTGTACCTCATGTCAGGATCCACCGGACTATCAAAATGTGTGTCTGAGAAGCGCACACACTTGAACACATGTTGGACTCCCCGTGCCTAAAGCAACATGAGTAGGTCCAACATCAGTCTGAAAACAGCGTTCCAGCCTTCTGTTGTCATTCCATAACTCATCCACCACAAATTAAATTTTCTGTGTCTGTGATTTATGCCGTTAAGAAAACTCCTCAGAAATAAAGTTCTCCGTTTGAGTCCAAGGACTTTCTACTAGTCGGAAGGTTCTATTTTTTCATTCTCAGAAAACAGGGAACACCAGAACTCCAAGAACATTCAGAGGCGTGTTGGAGGAGGCTGTTTTTCAACCTTGGTGTCATTTTTATGGTTTATTAATTATATGAGATCATGACTTACAAGCTGAGTACAGTGGAAGCAACAGAATCATCAACATGGAAAAGATGGAAATGGTGTATATGGTGAAATTAGTCAATGCAGCTTCCAGTTGTCACCTGTTAGACACCAGAGGCTCTGCATAAAGATACAGGAGATGAGATGATGTTCTCTGCTGCAGTTGTTTGCTATCTTTCAGTTTTATATTAAAGGACTGAAATCAACTCAAGAATATAAACTCTTCCCAGCGAGATGCTTCCTTCCTCTGTAACGCTGCCTACTTCTGTCACAGCCCAGACGGATGCAACCGCAAAGGTGAGCCGAGGTCATCCTGCGGGTAGACTGTGAGAACAGCGTATACACAGACGTGGATGTTGAAATCTGTCAGTCACCCTCCAAAGACTCACTGTGAGACAAACATGCAGCTCTGCCAAGAGACTGATGTGGAAGACTGGGAAGCTTTAAAACGGCAACCTAACCACTTTCACAGACTTTTCGAGGGAGCGAAGGGGAATTCTCCAACAGACTAATTTGTCCACAGTGACATGAACGCACTCTTAAAAGTGTTTCCATCAAAGTACGTGTGTGCTGCGTTCAAGTGACCAAAATGACTAATTGATATTCCAGTTGCTAAACTATAAAATAGTCATAAAAAAACACCCGGCTTCAAACTGATTTTTCTTTTGTAATTTAATCAATGCAATACATCAATTGTGTTGCTATGGTGACAGAATGGATCAGCACAAGCTCAAGAACGTCTGACAGTTTGTTCTTCAGCTCCTCCAGTAACTGACTCTGTGTATCTGAGCCTGTTTCGTCTACTGTACACATTTGCATTTGACACGCGAAGTAAACATCTGTGTCACTGTACAGACTCATGAAGGTTTGTAAATGAACAGCATTTACAGGCATCTAATACATCAATCAAAATGGAATGTATTGTTAAATAATTATTCTAAAATAAGGTGGGATAATGTGACGCGTGGGCGTTGATTCGTCAGCTATTATTTCCAAATTGCTCTCCGCTTAGTTCGGATCCTCACAGAAGGAATTTAGGCTCAAGTCAATCACTTTGAACAGGAAGGAATTCTCATATTAAAGTGCAACCGCAGGTCTGGATGAAGTATACTAGAAAAACAGTGTGACATCCAAAGCTGTAAGGTGGAGTCGTGAGAAGCGGTGAGGACTCAGGAGGTAGTTTTCACAACACCCATCTGACTCATGTTGTTTAGTATTGCAAGCAACTTGCATTCAACAGTTTGCTGCATGCAGCTTCCTATCTGATGACAATGGCATTTGAGCAATTTGATCTTTACCCTTAATTGTGCCTTAAATCCTGAGGTACATTAGGAGAGATTTGTAGTCTCACTGACTCTACTATTAGGATTTAAGATTTCTAAATATCTCTTAAGGATAAACGTGGCAGCGTCTCTGCGTGTTGATGGTATTAGCCGCTATTACCACATTGTTTGTTCTCAAGGCGGAGAAAATGATCTAAAATGTCTGATTCCTTACTGGAAAGAGGAGCAATTTGTCTTAAACAGCTATTTCTTGATTTAGAAGTGGACAAGTCGACATCCTTCAATATCGGGACGACACTGTAAAGTTCACTTCAAAATATTTGCTACTAAGGGTGTTTTAAATCAAGTGTAGTAAAGCCAGTGTCAACAAAGCCATTGATTTCAGTGCCAGGTCTGACAGCCAAAAGGCAATAATGATGATGATTTAGTCCCGCGGATGCTCTTACACTCCTAGACGGAGACAGTTTATCTTTTCCTACAAATGTCTTTCTCAACAACATATTAATCTCTCGACTTGGATGTCTGTTCCCCTTCCAGTTTGTTATATTATTGCCATAGTAACCACAGAAGATAATGCAGCGTTGGCCCTAAGACAGACAGTAACTGTTCCCTGTTTTCACTTTGAAAAGAAGATGTCCTAGCATGCCCTTGTTTCATTATTGATAAAGGTTTGGGAAAGTTGGTGATATCTTCGCTTGAGTTGAGGGAGTTCTCTCGGGAAGCTGTCTGTCACTCCAACAATGCTTTAAAACACCACCCACATACAGCTGATGGAGAGGCAGGCACAAGCATTAGTACACACATGCGCATATCTGACATTTACTGTGATACGCTTACTGCACGTCGATGTTCGGTATCAGATCGAGTCTAACAAGCGAGCAAAAAGGCTGAAAACCTCCAGGAAAAACAGCTGATTTGAAAAATATCTGCAACCTTTTACTAGAATTAATAGATTTCACTGTGTAGTAAAGAAACGAGACGTATGATTAAACAAAAACAAGCAGTTTTCTCCAGACATAACAAGGCACAAAGTTTTGTCCGGCTGCTCTCACTATTTATTATTTCCTCATCCCGTACATCTTCTGACCAGATGGCAAGTCTGTGTCCAGATTATTGGTTTGATCGGGGGCCATGCAGGGAAATAAAGGCAATGAGAGAGTTCCGAAAATGTTGTTAAGCATACAAAGCTTGTTCTGCGGTTGCAACAAGTTATCTGATTATTTGTTTTTTAACCCCTGACCATTCCTATAAAATTAGCCTTAAATACCTATCGAAGGCGGACGCGTATTGAATCGAAGGTTGTTCTTGATGATGTTCTTGATGATTTGACGTACTAACAGGGGTTTGGACTCTTCATAGGTGTACGTGCTATTGCATTAGTAATAGAAGTTTGAAAACCCTGAGAGAGAAGGAAATTATTTCCACCTGACACGGATGCCTGCAGAAGAATATGTCTGGGTCCAATCCCTGGATAAACAATGGGAGCACAGCCATTGGTTGTCTGTAGTAGGCGTTGATGGTACCCGCTGTTATGATTGTACTTTGGAATGATTTGTATCGATCCAATCAGACCTGGTGTTAACATGGATGATCCAATCACAAGTGGACGGCTCCAAGTGCACACTGATTAAAATGTGTCCAACACATTATCATGTACTTGGGCTTCCAGTGTCTAAATAACACAAGCGTTTGTCTTAAGATAAAAACTGCTCTCAGTAAAATACTTCTTCCTGGAAGAGCTGGATGTTGACCCAAAGTCAGCAGAGTTGAAGGCAGATGTAAACAACCATCAATCACGCTAACCACAACCGTTACTTTGCGTCATATTGTTTCCATCCCAAACAAATATCTGCTTTTGCAGAAAAAAAAACATCCCAGTTTCTTGCGGAGGATGGCACCACATGCTTCCTTTATTGTCTGCGTTAATGCTTAATAGATGACACGAGAGCCAGGACCAACATACTGCAGGTCCAAACCAGCGACCGAATGAAATCGCAGACCTCTCTTAGCTGTCGAAAGCTGCTACCTGTTTACCTTTGAGAAATGGAAACTTTCTATTCTGACACATCGTGTTTTGAAATCTCCTGCACAACCACCGATCATCACATCCTTGAAAAGGCTCTTCTTCTCAGGTTCTTCCCCTTAATCCATTCATACAGTAGATGCTTCTTAAAAAGATATTGTCTCTCATTCATTGTATGCAGGTGATGCATTTCATTTTCTACCGTGGGTGTCTGTCATGCAATAGGAAGAATGACCAACATCCTGTGGCATCATTTGGTGCAGGTGTGAGCTTGTTCTACAATGTGGAGTGTGGTGCAACTCTCCACAGCGATGCTTCTTAAGTGATGTAGGGTTGTCGAGGAATTAGCTGTAGGGGGTGTTGAAGCTGTTTCACATCAAACGGTTCAATTACAAGATTTATCTCCGGTTGTTAAGATTTTTAATTCATTTGAAACGATCACAAGCAAATACTCATGTGTGTTATTGCCTGCACCCTTCTTGTTGATATAACCAGCCCACTAGACTCGTTCACTCAAATATCTTATAACCCTCATTACTGTTCGAGTTGTTCAGGGCGTGTGCTTCAAACTTTATGATCACATATGAACATTGTGTTGGCCGTGTTTGTGTTGGAGCATGTAATCTTAACATTTCACGGCTCCTGTCACGTCAGGAGTGTCAGGGGTCGTGAGGGACCTCAGTGAATTGAACCTCTTATTGACCTCTATAACTCAGGAGTTTGTACCCTCAGTGAGTATATTGTGGTTGTTTTGTGTATTTGCTCTCTAGTCTGTTCTTGTTTAGTCCAGTTCTTCTGGTAAGGCTGTATAGAGAATAGTAAATCATATGATGATAGTGTAATTATGATAGTCTTTTGTGTCACAGGCTGCCAATCTATTGAAAAGGAACTGAGAACTGTTTTAGATTTATGGGCCTTCGGTTCAAACTCTGGTCAGGCGCAACATGTTTTACAAACGTTCTTGACTGAAGAGGATTTCTTTGGCTTGTTGTTTTTGTTTTTTTTTAAGAGCAAGCAGAATGAATAAAAAGTCACTCCGGTGGGAAGTCGGTTCACAGTGTTGCATGGGAAAAGACATCATGGTGAGTTTTGTGATGGAGGATGGGAGGCGAATGTGTGTGTAACCCACTCTGAGAGGGTCTTTCCAATGTTGGTTAGTAGAGGCGGCTGACGAGTCAGGCTGGCCCAGGGCCTTGGAATAGGAGGCGTAGATAGCATAGATACATTGAAACTTATTTATTGTCTGAGCTTGGCGAAATTTAAAGCATTTTGTATTTTGCAATAGTTTCTATAAAGCGTCTGCTAATCACACCAGATTAACATTTGGTCACTAACGTCTCTTTTTTTTTCACTCAATGCTTAGAGGAGCTGCCAATGCACCCTTTCTCAGACAAAACGCCTGCTGCACACCCTGGACCGATTATCGTTTGTGAACCTCTCCCTTTTGGATGTTTACTTGCCACTTTGCCTTAAAGCATCAACTGAAAAGGAGTAAAAGCTGGTGGAAGAAGAGGAAGAACTCGTAGAGCCGACCGTCCTCCTCATAAACAGGCGGCGGCGATTGTTAGGTCAAGCCAAAGTTACTTTAGTGTTGACAGCAGGTTGACTGGAAGCAGGCATGCACTTCGGGGAAAACAAGAGGTACATCACACTACATTGTGTAAGTATAGAATAAGATAAACAACTTTGCATGTTGCAGTTCTTCTGTTTGTTAGGAAACAACTTTGCAGAGCCAAGAAAACTCCTTGTGCCAAAAGGCATTACCCTGAGTTTTTACTGGAATTACTATTAGTGCTGTATTTTGGTCTAAAAATATTGGATTTTTGCAATTAAAGTCTTTTATTTGACTTTTCAGAGACATCCCCACTGATTACCGGGACCACCGGTGTTCGCGGCGACTGCTCGAGAAGTCAGCTGGTCGCGGAAGATTAAGTGCTGAAGCCGACTCAAAGAAGACTTTAATAGATTCCCTATGAGGATCACTCGGTGATGGCGAAAGACATCTGAGTCACATCCTCAAGAAAGTGAAATTGAATAAACAGTCAGTTTGTGACTTTGATGGTCACCACAGTTTGTCTTGCCGCTTTCCCAAGAAGAAGAGGCTTTGTCCGTGCTCGAACCTCCGGTGAATGCCAGGAAACCCTGGCAGCGCAGAACACTCACTGGTCCAATTATCACACTCATGCTCGACCGTAATGCGGTTCAGAGCAGAGGTTGCGTAAATAATTTATAAGCTAAAGTCGATGTTGACCGATTTGTCATTGACACATGTGGGCAGTTTACATCTGCTGATTTGAAATAAAACTGGTACTTCCACTGCGGCGGAGAAAATTAGGCTGTTCCGCGGTGTGGTTCCTCTCTGCAGAGTCACCCCACCATCCTGAGTGTGAATCACATTTCTAATTAGAGAAGTCAATCGAAACCACGTGTACACAATTACCGTTCAGGATAGCAGGGTGTGTGTGTGCATGTGACGCTACGTTTTACTATATTTGTGGGGTCCAATTTGGTGTTTTTAGGGTTAAAACTTGACTTTGGCGTAACAGCCAGGTTAGAGGTTCCGTGGCCTTTAGGGACAGATCATTCCATTAAATACAGATCACCATGATGACAGGAACTCCCACTTGTAGACTAGTTCACCATACCTCTTATAATATGATTGCGTGTGTGGGCGGGGGTGCGTGCGTGACACACATAACAGCAGCATAGCTCACCTCTGTCTTTGTGTATATCTGCACAGGAATGCAGATTAACAGAGGAAGGAAAAACAAATGAACTGAGGATTACACAAACACGCACAAACATTCTTGGTACCCGTCCTGGTCTTATCTTTGTCGTTGGTGTGGGCGAACGTACATACTGTTTCTACACTGTCTGACTAGCAACGTTTTATTCTACATGTGATATTACAAAAAACATCTATCAATGGCTGCTGTTAACGTCGTTAGAGGTCTGTCAGGTAATATAATTCCTCGTATTAATGTCGGCTAATGATAAGCATGATGTTGGCCCAACCAATGCCTGCTGTAGGCATCGGTTGTTTCTTTCCCTGAGCAAGGGTCTGCCAGCTTTTGTCTGCAACACTGAAAGCCAGAACCATAAAAGAACTCTTGGACTGAAATACACATCTTCCAAAAAAAAAAATCCAGGAATTCCTGCGCAGAAATGATATGCTGGAGACATCGAAGTTGAGAGCAAACACTGGCAGATGCCAAAAGAAACTACCATCAGAGTCTGTCAGTGATATCAAGTGCGTGAGGCCAGAAAATGTTCGAGCGTGCACGTGTGTGTGTGGGTTGAAGAGAGTTTCAAAGATAAACCAGAAAGAGACAAACATTACAATCAGGAGCAGGACGTGATGAACGACTGGGACTTATCTGACTTACATACTTTTCCTTTGAAGAGCACGACATATGCAGCAGTTTAAACGAGACATGACTTCCAGCAAGAGAAATGTTTCGTCATTTCCCCGACCCATGTGAAAAACTTTTTGCCCGCAAATGTAAATAACGTTAACGTAGGCCAACCACAATAAAGGAAGAAAACACGGACTTTCTCTCCGTCCAACTGCTGCTTTTCAGTCTCTCAGGGAACAACACCCCAAGTCTGACTAAGATGAATCTTTCTGTTACTTCAATTAATACTCTCTTGATACTATCAGCCCCTCCCTGCACCTCAAAGTCCAGAACTCACCAAAGCATCCTGGGAAGCATAACTCTTGAATAAGGAAATCCCTCCTTGTGCCAAGACATGTGGCTCCGACCGCACTGTCCTCCTCACTTGTTATCACTCTTTTCTTCCTCTCCTCTCTCTTGTCTTACTCTTGTCTTCTGTAATTATTTTGTGTTATTACGCCGTGTAATTCTTTCCCTTCTTTCCTTCTTCGGTCCCTCCGAGGCCTCCGAACTCTCTTTTTTTTCTGCGTGTTTGCGTCACGCACAGACAAACCAGACGATTCAGTTATGCAGGAATCTGTGTTTGTGCAAGCATTTTTGTACTTTGTGCAGGCATACCGTGTGTTTGTTGGCATGTCCGTGTGTCCACCCAGGGAGGGTTGAATCCGAGGCAACTGGACTTGGCTGGTGTCTCCAAGTGCGTGGATGCATGTGGATGATATACATTTGTGTGTGAGTTTGTGTGTGGTGGTCAAAGGGGTGGGAGGAAGAGTGAAAGATGAGAGGAGGACAAAGAGAGGGAAAACTGGAGAGGGGTCTAATCCATTTTTGTTGATAAGATAAAAGCTCCATCCTTTGTGGTTCAGGCTTCTTTAACATTAATCAGTGCACACTCTCCATTCAACTGATGTATGTTCATCATCTTTGTGACTTCATGCACTACACAACGTCTTGCAAATTAGATAACTTCATGTGATCTGTGCCCTTACGGATTTGTGAATGGAAACATAGTTCACAGAAACATTCCCCTTTTTGCTAGGGACCCCCTTGAACCCACTCTAGGACTCCTCAGGGTCCTCGGACCACACGTTGAGAATAACTGCTTCAGAGGATCACACATATAAATGATTCCTGTGATTTGTTTGAATGGTGTTCGCACCAGAATTTAACTGCTGCTGAGTTCATTTGACAGCAGTGTGAAACCACCGGGAGTCGTTCTTTGGTCCTCGCAAGGGATTGATTCCAGCGTTCACACCAACCCAAATCAACCGCACCAAAGGGGGTTTGGTTTGGTTTGCTGGTGAAAATAGTGGAGCAGTTAGCAGTTTATTTCCAGAAATAGACCAAAAATAAAGTTAAAGGAGAGTGAATGTTGGACTTGTATTCACCAGGTGCACAAACCTGGGTGTTTCCACAAGGAACCGTTTGCTAACAAGTTCTGCACATTAACTAAAACGCAAAACTAAAACTGTAAGAGGAGCTGCATTGCAGGATTTCAAAAAGTGTGCATGCTGGGGAAATGATCCATTGTTAGAATTGATCATTTAGATAAATACGAAAATACGAAAATAAGAAAGTAATGATCAAACTGAATAAATACTGATGTCTTATGAATAGTAAGAGTAAACACAGAGATTCTAAGGAGCGAGACGTACAGAGGAATGTAGGACTCTGTTAAGTGTTGCTTGATATAATGACAAGATACTGATAAGCTCTGTAAACAAGTGTGTGTGTGTGTGTGTGTGTGTGTGTGTGTGTTAAACATGCCCTTCTGGTCTTCTTGCTTTGGCCCTTTGCCACAACTTCTTGCCTCTCTCTATCTTCTGTTGTTCCTC
>CAAKHC010003509.1:1681-22266 GCA_901007825.1 Macroramphosus scolopax | reverse complement strand
CGAGTTTACAGAGGTGGAATCAGTGATTGTAATACACTTTCTTGTTTTAAATTCACTGTAGATCTGCTCTCTGTTAGTGTGTGTGTGTGTGTGTGTGTGTTTGTGTGTGTGTGTGTGTGTGTCTGGCAAACCGCTCTAATAGCGATCGGCCTCTCCTTGTGTCACTCATTATTTTGAACACCATCAATTTCAAATTGAACAGTTTCCTGAGGAAATACTTAGTACTGGCTGAACGCCTCAATCTCTGTAGTCTAGTTTTTCTCACAAACACACGCACGCACACACGCATGCACGCATGCACACACGCATGCAGGCACGCGCTCTCCTCTAATTCGTCAATGGAACATTCATGCAACTGCGTGGTATCTCAAGTTCCTTAGGATTTCAGCCTGTGTAGGAATGACAGTAAAAGATGACTATTGTGATGACTATAATGTTACCATGAGGTCATAGAAATATGTGAGCTGAGGTGGATATGATACAGACCAACTTAGATAATAACATGGATGGATACAAATACATTTACTGTGCTCTTGAGATTTTAAGCGTGCACTTTCATTTGATCTAAGCTGCATCCTGCAGCAATTCACACTCCACAAACTGCCTCTCTGCACAGAGTTCCTTTGTTAGTGCCTGAACCACATCAGCATTTCTTCCTCCTGTTAAATTGCTGACATAATAATAATAACAGCATCAATTCAGGAACCAAACCAGTGGGGATCGTTGTAAACAAGCTCAGGGCTTGCAGGTCTCTAAAAGATGAGATGCCATTATGCAAGTATATGATTATCATTAGATTTGAGAACAACAAACTGACAAAAAAGGTGATGAACGTCATGAAGAAACAACAATTGTATAGATATCCATAACAGCAACCCCATAGATGGTGGAGAGGATCAATGATGAGCATCGATGTTGAACAATAATGGGTCTTTTATATTAGTTTGAGCTTTTATTTGACTCTACGGTGATACCGTACATGTTCCCAGATACAAATGTGTAACATACATGTGAGCAGGATTGTGCAAAATCTGTCATGCTGAATTTTTACGTAACCTTGTGCAGAAGTGAGCATTGGCCGATTTGAAATGGGGGTGTCAGCTGATGAAGTGTCGCTTTCAGTAGAAATTAAGCAGATTTCAACCGCTGACTGCGGCTGAAACAGAAACGGTTTCCGAAATAAGACGCGACACTGGAGAGTCACTTCCTGTCTGAATGGATTTCGCCACTGCCACGCTCTTAGGAAGACGGGCGGCAGGTCCTTAGTTTATTCCCTCTTGTGGAAGAAGTGAACTTGAGCACAGATTATGACCGCACCATAATCCATCCACATGACATTCACAACACTTCCAAATGAGGTGGGGGATATGACATGTGGGGACTTAGTACATGAATCCATCTAGTTTCAAAATGCCATGACAAAGGTTCTTCCTACTCTCTCTCCCCTTTCCCATCCTCTTCTTCCTCAGGAGAACCAGGACAGACGGGGCTTAAAGGAGAGTTTGGTCACACAGGAAAGGTTGGACCAAGTGGAGAAAAAGGTACAACAAATACATCGTTCTAATTCTGCAAACTACATGTGCAATATTTACTTCTGATTTGTTTGACAGTGTGTTGTATCAGGTGACATCATTTTGCATTCACATACATGTGATACAGTACGAGAGACAGGAAGAAAACCCCGATGAGTGTCATGGAAAAGAATTCTTCCAGAGAGAAAGATAATCTTAAACGGTCTGTCGTTTATATGAGTTCGTCCTTCGTTCCTGCGCCATTCAACTTTTCAACCTTCAGAAAAGATCATATGCTCCAAAAATTGCAAAAATGTCTCTGTGAGGTTTCAGTAGGACCTTGATGTCTTTATAATTACCTAAAGGAAGAAATATTTTTCCCTGAACTCCTCAGCTTGCGCAATAACCATCTATGCAAAGTAGTGAAATAGTCCCAGGATCCCGAGTCCCAAGATCAATACCCATGAGAAATGATTGCTTGAAAACTGGTCGTTATGAGGTTTGAAGCCAATTACATTTCTTTAAAAGTTCCCGTTATGCTTTAAGGTATCACATCCAAAGATAGCAGCATATAATCCAATGATGTCATGTAGTTGCTTTGCTGGGCCGATTGGAATTACTTCTTCTTAATTTTGTTTTTATGAGCAGTAAGGTTTGCCTGACTTTCTGAGCAATCACTTTTCTAAGTTTTCATTATGTTTAATATGTTTACAGGAAAGTGACTTTGCATCAGGCGAAGCAGTGAGGTCACTGGTCTGGATTTCCCTTCATTCAGAGAGCTCATAAAACACCTGAAAAAAGCCTTTTTCAGGGCAGTGTTGGTCTCCAGGACATTCATAAACAATGACTCTTTTACAGACTTTCTATCATGTCACAGAGGCATCATAGGAAACGTCTCGGTTACTATTTTTCCAAGACATATATATATAATATCCTAATAGATTAGCTGCCTTCCATGATGTTGTGCATAAGTCAGCTGAGGACACAGAGCTTACATGTGGATTTGGGCGAAGAACAACAATCAAATGCTGTAATCTATGTGTGATTAGTGAATTCATATTGGAAAAACAACCAATACTGTGCTGTATGTCCCCCTGAGATGGAAACTGTGCTTAATATCTGGTAACAGTTAATATATATAGTTACCGTACTGGCAACGGGCAAGTAAGTTAAAGCCAAAGATAATTTACTGTCATTTCAAGGGTTTATTCATTTCTGTCATGCATCTTGTGACTATTATCTGGAATTTAACTTAATTGCCTCAATTGAAAGGATTACATTTAGAAGTATATCTTGAGTGTTGAGTTACTCTTCTTTCCGTATTCGTGCGGTTCGGAGAGTTCGAGTGCTGTTTGTTATGATCACAACAACATTCAGATTGTGCAGGTACAATGTTGCACTGTTCACTGGCTCTTCCTCATACAAAGCTGGCCTCTTTTGATGTTTATACTGCAGCTCACTTCCCCAAAATCTGCAACTGCCACTGGGTAAATTTCCACAGTGAATCTGAGAATATTTATATGAGAGAGTAGATTCACATGGAAATGAAAGCAACTTTGACCCTCGTCTACATCTGTGTAATATAGTTTTATGAATTAAAATTCAAAACTCGGTTGGAATCATTAAAATCTGCACGTGTGTGCAGCAATGTGTGACACCGCCATCTAGTGGTGTGATTATATATGTACATCACAATATCGTCCTATCAAGAGGCAGAACAAGGGGCTGAACAACTGATTGAAGTTTTATTGAAACTAAAAGCTGCAATTTACAAATAGCTGGAGGCGTAACATTTTTTAAAGGTGATATATGTGTCAACATACCATTTTATATTTTTAGAACAGTGTTGTGCTGCGTAGATGTCATGGCCTACACATAATACTTAATACAGATGTTTTTAATTTAATAACGCACAAATGGTCAACATCTCAGATCTCACAAATCATATCGCAATTGTCAAAAATAATTTTAAATTAGGGTTTTTGTTCAATATAATTTAGCCCTGTAGGTTGTACAGTTGAATATGATATATCAATGTTATTCTTTAAGCTATTTAAAGTGATGATAATTAACCAATTGTCTCTGTCTCTAAAGGAGACAAAGGGGATTCAGGTTTGGAAGGGTCCTCTGGATTAAAAGGGAAACCAGGTGAGACTATAACCTCTTTCTGCTGCCTATGATGATGCTGCAGTAAATCTAACACTATCAAATACATATTTTTGACAGAATGTTTCAGCAATTCCCAGAATTTTTTTTTAATATACACCTTTAATTTTAACTTAATTCAAACAGTTTTGTGGAAGCTGTGTTTGCCGTGCAACACCAAAATACACAGCTGCTTAGAGTGACTGTAAAAGAGCTGTCAAATCATATAACAGAGATAATGGCACTATCTTTTGTAAGGTCAAACACTAATTTACTCTGGTATCTTTAATTACAGCTATCAAATGCCATTAAATTCAAGGCACATGCAAATCCTCTGCTGACTTATGTTTATTCTAACAGGTGCTACGTGTGACTGCGGCAGGTACAGGAAAGTAGTTGGACAGTTGGACGTCAATGTAGGGAAGCTGAGCAACGCTGTCAAGTTTGTGAAGAATGGTGAGTTCTCAAAGGTCCACTAGCAGTGGCTTTGTAAAGAAATATGGTACGTGACAAACCTTAGAAGCATGAAAACAATAATCCTCTAAGATAATTGATTTAATCAAGTGAAATTTCATTTGCACAGTTTAGGAATTTCTTCATGGGAAGAAATACAGCGTTTTATAACTAATTGGTGCCAAATTTTAATAAAAGTATACAAACCAGTTATCCTTCTCTGCTAAAATGCAATTTGTTCATTGTCAATAAAACCAGTCAATTATCATGGGAAGATTGAAGAAAATAATTCACAATGACATTAAAACCTGAGTCTTTTCCTGTCAAGTTATCTTAGGCCTGAGAGAAACCGAAGAGAGGTACTACCTGCTGGTGAAGGAGCCCATGAAGTTCAGAGAGGCCTCCATGAACTGCAAGCTAAGAGGCGGCGCCCTGGCCATGCCAAAGACCGTCAACACCAACCGCCTCATGGCAGATTACGTCAGGCAGGCAGGACTCACCCACGTTTATATCGGGGTGCAGGCTCAAAACAAGGACACGGTAAGGGATCCCCAGCAGCATTCTGAGTATTTGCACAATGACACTGATGGAAAAAAAGCCAGCCTACCTCCACTCTGTCACATCTCTGTCTTGTCTAAAGCAATATGAACGAATTCTACTGAAACATGTTGAACTGAACTTGTATAAATACATTCCTCATTCTTCCTCTCCTATATTTTGTCACCAGGATGGAACAAGCAAGTATCGTTATGCAGACTCCAGCCCTCTGCAGGGGTTTGCAGCTTGGAGTCAAGAGGAGGGGTTAAATCCTCCCACCACAAACGCAACCTGCGTGGAGCTGCTCAGCACTGGGACTTGGGGTCGAGTGGAGTGTGAGGCCACCATGCTTTTCATCTGTGAGTTCCCAAAAAGCAGGAGAAGAGGAGGAGGAAGACGAGCACCGACCTTGGTTTCATCATGAGCTAATGAGACATTCACACTTGCATGCAAAAGTATATACGCATATAGTACATGTGTACACTCACTTACCAGTTTAGGTATCTAGATAAAACTAATGCAGTGTAGCATAACAGGCCGCATTTCACTGCATTTGTTTTCTGTAGGAGCACCTAATATAGTGTTAGTGAGGTGGGTTGTATTTATTGGATATGTTTATGCAGTGACAGGATTTTGCACATTTGAAAGGTAAAAAGTAACTGAAATAACAAATACATAATAAGAAACTAAGAGATAGATAAATAGAATGGCAGCCAAATGAGCAAACTGCAGTCTAAGGCTAGTTGGCCACACTTTCCGTATACAAATCCATTACTGAAACTATCACATGTTTGTATATATTTGCAAAAAAATCTGAAATATGCCAGCATTTTTCACAACGGCCCATTTCGTATTTCCTGTGCAACGAATATGAACTGAAACGTTAATCAATCATTTCCCAGCTTCTGCTCTGCACTGATAAAATTCAGATTTTATAACCGTGATGTCATCTGGTGCTTGTATTCTTTTGCTAGACGATAAACAAATAGACATCAGCCTCCTGTGCATCATTCCACCTGTATATATTCATGTATATACAAACACTCATGGCACAAATATAAGCTACAGAGCTTTTTGGTATTTGACCACAAGTGTGCAGTATAGAGTAGTGTATGATATGGGGATATCTTCACTCCATCTGTGCACACTCTAAACTGACTTGACGGAATGTTTTCCTGTTCATGCATCGTCTAAAATCATCATCATCATCATCATCTGTCAAGTGCTCTGCAAAAACATGTCCAAGATTGTTTTAGCTTTTCACAGACACCGTTATTATTAAAAGGCAATTCAGACATTTGTCCTCTTTGGTTCTACAGATCAATAAAACACTCTTACTGGCACTGTGTTTGACATCATGTTCCACACCACTTACAGAACATAAAGTGAGCTGAGGTACTCACTATCATCTGCATCATAATATGGTTCCCTTGAGTATATCCAATCATGTGCGCGGCATTTAAGAACAACCGAGCCTTGAAACTGCGATGCCCAACAACAACAATAATTGGAAACTTGTGTTAGTATAATCATGATTAACTCCTCTGGGCCTGTAATTTGTTTTTTATGCAGCCCAGCAGTAAAGAAGCTAATTGAAGAAAGGGAACTATGATATAACATTTGCATTGTTGTCTACCTGGTAGATCTCTAAACTATAGGGTAGGGGAGATTTTTATAGCAGTCACATTAAGGCCATTTGCGTTCATGCAGATATGAGGACACCTGAGCCAAGGCTACAATTACAACTATTCCTCGATGATGAGGTGTTGAGGGGTTGTTTATGCTCGATCTACACATTCACTGTCTTGCACATCTACACACTCAAAGGCGCTAACATCCTGTTATTCTACACAGGAACGGAAAAGAGTTTCGCTGACTCTCCTGGAACTGAGCCATCCTTAATGGCTCAGTCCGCAATCCTCAAGTTAATAAGGAAACAAGAGTAATGTTGAAATGCTCAATTAATGTGGACTGTTACTCAATTATGACCATACAACTAAGCAGTATACATCTGCACATGTTGCCACCAGACAGATGACCAACAGTTTACTTTGTGGGTTATAGTGTATGAGAATGGAATTGCATGCCTCACGTGCTGCGTCTATCACAACTAAACGTCAGCAAATATTGGACTGCAGCTTTAAATGCTCAACCAACCCCAGGCGTTGTTGTATATGCTATGTCAGCAGATCATTGAGTCATAATAAGAACTGTGTGATGCAACTTGTAAAATCTGTGAGTGAAAACCAGGAGTGTGAAAAACACTCACTACAAAATCAGACAGATGTCAGTGACATTCAACAGCAAGTTGGGGGCGAATGGAGGGGAGGGTTGGAACCTGATGGATATGGAAGATAGACCCAAAAATGGGGAAAGATCTCGAAGTTTGGGTAAGTATGCACTTTTTACCACATCCCTATATATAGACAGTACAGCATTCACTGTAATAGTAGTGGTCACAATAGTAATAGCAGTCTAACTTTTAAATAAGGAAATGCATATAGGAACAGGAATAGTCTTGCAGATTATCATGCATTGCTTGTTTGTGTTTTTTTCTTGTTGCTGCTGTTTGAGTCAGTGTGGTGGATTGGAGCTGCTGCAGTGTGTCTGGGGCTGCTGTATCTTCTTCTGCTGGTCGTGATCATAGGCTTGGTGGCCCGAAGTGAGTACAGATCTGCTTCGGCAATAAGTATAATTTTCATCTCATTGTGTGAGTGCTTAGTTCAGATATCACTGGTTATAAATACCTGCACCCAGAGCCAGACTAGGTCTGTTCATTAACATCCGTTATGACTGAAAATCATTTTGTGGTTGTCTTCATGGTCTTTCATGGATTACAATGATCTTGTTGTAGATACCAGAGCTAGCAATCCTAAGGACACCCACCAACAAGCCCTTGGTCAGACCAACAGTGAAAACCTGACTTACCCGTGGCGCCAGTTACAGATGAGTTACAACCACCTGTCAGAGAGCAGAAAACAGTTACAGTCCAATTTCAGTCTTCTGACTCATGAGAGAGACATTATCAGAGGCGATCGAGACAACCTCAGAGAGGAGCGAGATGCCCTCAGAGTTGATGGAGACGCCCTCAGAAGTGATCGAGACATTCTCAGAAATGATCGAGACACCCTCAAAAATGAGCGAGATGCCCTCAGTAAAGAGCGAGACGCCCTCAGGAATGATCGGGACACCCTCAAGAATGAGCAAGAGGCCCTCCGACTTGGTGCAGACACCGTCAGAAATGAGCGAGACGCCCTCAGAATTGATGGAGACGCCCTCAGAAATGAGCGAGATGCCCTCAGAGTTGACGGAGACGCCCTAAGAAGTGACCGAGACGCTCTCAAAAACGAACAAGACGCCCTCCGAAATGAGCGAAACACCCTCAGAGATGAGCGAGACGCCCTCAGAAATGAGCTTGATCAGCTGCAGATCGATTCCAGGAACCTGACTGAAGAGATGGAGCTTCTGCAGAGTCGATTCAACACCGTGGCTGCAAGTCGAGATGAGTTACATAGGGAGGTCGATTGGTTTAGAAAGAACATGACAGGTAAGACAAGCAAACTAACTTAAACTTAAATAGAATTATGTGAGGTTGTTCTTGAAGGTTTTGTTCCCAGCATATATAAGCAGATGATTAAACACTGCAAGAATGGGGAAAATTATAAAATACATTCTACATATCATCACCACTAGTGATGACACATTTAATGCTCTTATTTCTGAATCTTAAGCAATAGGACAGGCTTTGTTATTGACAAATCCAACTGGTTTAAATGATCTTATAGTGCGGTTTAATGTTATACTGAGGTACTTGTCTTTAAGACTTCTTTGTTCACCAAAAGTGAAAGTTTAATCTTTTTAACTTCTGCATTTCAATGATCGACACTTACAGTATGTGTAGGAATCATTTGGCCAAGTAGGCTCACTGCATGATGGTGGTTTGACAAATCCTTACAAAGGGAAACTTTTGTCTCATGTACAAATTGAATATGATGATGATTCTGCCTGCGCATCAATGGTTTATTTTTGTCTAATAAACTGTATATCAATTTGTTGTTAATCACATGAGGCTTTGACTTACAGTGCTTAAAGTGTAAACTCTCAACATAAGTTCACTTCTGGATCCTAAATCTTAGAAATGATTTCTAGATCGCAGTAACTTATTCGTACGTTTGCTTTCTCCAGGTAATGTTTGCCCCTCGGAATGGATCAATCACAGGAACAAATGCTACTACGTCTCTAAACAAGGAGAGACGAAAAGCTGGACCTCTAGCAAACAATTCTGTCAAGACAAAGGAGGTTACCTGGTGAAAATAAACTCAAAAGAGGAGCAGGACTTTATTATCACATTTTACGACAGAATCTGGATTGGTCTGTCTGACAGAGAGAAAGAGGGCAAGTTCAAGTGGGCGGACGGGACTGAACTGGAGGGTAAAGGATTATGGCAAAGACGGGAGCCTAATGATTCAGATGGATACGAGGACTGTGTGGAGGTCTCACGTGGAGGAGGGGGGTGGAATGACATGCCTTGTAATGTGAAATTGTCTTTCGTTTGTGAGCTTTAAGGTCCAGCGGGCCGACATATGAGTCTTTAAACGTATGCCAACCTCCCTCCTATTGTGCTGCACAACACATGTTTCATATTCTCATTAAAAAGCATCAGTTATTGAACTCTGAACATAAGATGTTAAATTAGGGGCTGATCATTTTCGTTTTGTTGGAAAGATATAAGATGGTAGGAGATATTTTTTGTTGTGACACAGTAATATTTGAATATGTTGTTTACGGGCAATTTCTCTAATTTCTCTGATGAAACAAGAGAAAAAACATCAAGCCAGTGAAAAGTGGAATGTTCTACATTCCATTCACTTTGACCTGCACTGACCTGTATGAAATGTGCCATAAAAATAAAGTTTGATTGAATGATTTATCCTCTGTTAATGAAACAGACATTGAACTTCTCGTTTTTTATTTCACAATTTCATGGTTACATTCAAAGTTTTTGTCATTAAATTAATAATATGAATCAAATGGTTTCTTCTGGCTTTTTTGATTCGCTGCTTTTCTGGAGCCGTAAACAGAAATGAGGCATCCAGAGACCCTCTGTGCTGAAGGTCTTTCCATTTACAGGGACGCAGAGCCAAAAATGTGCTTCTAATAATTTGTCCTTTATCCTCCATTTCCTTTAGAATTGAAAAAAAAAATTAGGAATGACAAATGTTTCCAGCCAGGCACTGCTGGTCTTCTAGACAATGGCCTGATACCACATGATAGACCTTATAACCCCTTTATTGGTTCTAACTTTTAGCCCTCCTAAACTGAACAAAGCCCAGAGTGCCCCTTCAGAGGTTATGTCAATATTGGTTAATATAATCCAAACCTTAGCTAAGCATTAACAGGGACTTAGTACAAGGAACTGCTTGTGGACCCTGTGATGTAACAACAAACTACACCAATAATCGTAGCCTTCAAAACTCCAACTTACACTTCAGTGTTTTAACGTGTCATTATTTGTTAAGTCAGGTTGGAAATCAGTTCTCGTCACTGTTCAGCTGTAAATCACCTCTAAACAAATATTTACTTTCAAACGTCTTTGCTCCTGCACGTAAAGGACAACCAGTGCACACACCTTTGTTTCTTAGCCTGGGTTCAATTAACTCTACTTGCCTTGGCATGCCATGGCTCCAACTGTCATGATATTTAATTGCACTAAAGTTCCTGATCTGCACTGCCTACTTGGTGGCTGTTCACACACACAGGGAATAAATGGTGGGAGTAAAAAGGCTGCCTTCAGTTGCTGTAGGAATTAACAAAACAACAAGATGATTTAATGACAATTCAATGATTGCAGAGATATCAAGCAGGGTCATATGTATAATATATATTTGAGGGGGACACCTCTTACAAACAATATTCAAATATTCTCCTAATGCCCCCACCCTCGATATATTGGTATAAAAATATTGGGGAACCAAATCTACTTGACTACCTTGCATATTTGGGACCCATTTGTGGGCAAATGATGACTTCATGTCTTCAAGTTATTAGCATGTCGTTACCATTAATCAACATGCTTACAGCAATACAGGGGTTTGGGGTCTGACATGGATACATGCAAGTGGTTATGATTCATTATTAGCAATGGGTGTTTTATCCACTTGCACTCTTCACAGACATATATCATGCTATTTTATCACTTTACTCACCTCATAAACATCCAATCAGACCGACCTCACTTTTTAGCTACAGGACTGTAGGACACTTCCGTGATGTCCTTGAATGCAGCATCGTCTTCCAGGGAGTGTCCCCTGCACCTGTCCGACCTGTTCAGGGGACATATGACTCCAGAGGAATTTCCCCCGCTGCTCCCGTCTTTTGTTTAACGGCGTCTTTTTTTCTTTTTTTTTTAGAGGGTTACACAGGGTGAGGGCTAGAGGAGAGGGGAAGGAAGAGACAAGAGAGAGAGGGAGACATGTCGGAACCAGCCACAAATCCCGCTGCCACCTCGTTCCCAGCGCCAACTATTTCCCTACCGTTGGGATTGGAAATATTGCGGACATACACGGGAGCGCTTGTCTGTTTAGAGATAGTAAGTGTTGCATTTGAGGAGGGTTGTTTAACTGTATATTTTACTGTCATTCACTTTGTTGGTGTTGTAGAATTAGTCGTAAATATTTTCTTTACTCATACTTTATCTTGTCATCACAGTCGACGCCCCTTGTGTCAGGTTCATTGTAGTTTCTGCGGGCTTAGGTTGTTTGTCTGCAGGTTCAAAATGTCGCCTCCAGCAGCATCGGGCAGAATGGCCGCAAGGGTGAAAACACCTGCTCACCTGTTCAGAGAGTTCAGTGTCCTGCAGGTATCTGCATAGTGATAACTGCCTCTTGATGACCTTTAACCCTGCAAGGTCATCTCTCAGTTCCTCTACACGACTCCTCAAAGCATGTGTAGCATGTTTAGGTATAACTAAATACCTAAACAGTTTTGCTGGTGGCCTTTTCGGTAGAAACAGGGTTATCAGATGGTTATAATGCCACCAGCTGAAAAGCCTGTATGCTACAATTAATTTAACTTTAAGTTCTTGGCACGTTCCTCCCTGTTATTAATACAGCATATAAAAGATTTCACATCCGGCCGCTCCTCGGTTATGCATTGTTGACTGTGTCAAAGTCTTGAAACACACTGATAGTGTTTTTCCTCTGAAGCAATTTGAAGGCCGGATCAGAGATGATGCCTAATCTAGAACCAGTTATTTGTGCTTTGACAGCCAGCTTACAAGCTTTCAGCCAACAAGGCCAACTACAGCTTTGCTACGTGCATCCATAGCAATCACAGCAAGCAGCACAAATACAACTACTCATACAACCCCGAACGGGCAGTTGCACTAGGTTTGCCTAGTTTGCTCAAAGGAGGAGTATATCAAACTGCTTTGGCCACTGAACATACTGTATCTACCTGTATCTGTCAACAATGTGATTGTGTTTGTGTCCCCAGTTATTTGGTGGTTTAGTATGGATCCTGGTGGCATCTTCCAATGTGCCTGTGCCTCTGCTGCAAGGCTGGGTGATGTTTACCTCTGTCACCACCTTCTTCCTCTCCTCTGCCTACCTGTGTCTCCTCATCACCGGCATGGCTGACCACATCAATACGGACTGGAACTTCTTGGTAAGTTGTATGTCTGTACATTTTTTCTGTCTACTCCTCCCTCCATCCATGTTTCTATCTAGCTGTGTATCTGGCATACTATCTATCAGTTAAGGGTGAACACATACTGAGAATGAAAAACATGCACATGCAGTGACGTGTGTCATTACATAACTCCTAGTATCACAGATAGAATTGTCGAGGAAGTTGTTCTTTCACATCACATGAGTCACACACTATTTTTGGGGATGTGTGGCAACGAGAAAAAGCAGTGCTTTGACTGTTTGGTAATTTGAGCTTGAAACTCACTGTGCGCGCCTTTCTGGTCTATGGTGACCATCACATGGTGCACAGGTGGGAGGACAGGTGCAGAGGGACGGGAGGTTCAATCGAAGGAAGCAGCGCGAAGACATTTGTTCCCTTTTTTGGTTGAAATTGGTCCTAGAGGTTGCGCTGTGAATACATGCATGAGAAACACGTCTATTCACCTCCGCAAAGTCACATCTATTTATTATCCACCTGCAAGCACCTGCAGACAATGTGAATCAATACAAATTCCCCAGATATCGTACTGAAAGAGCAGGACGGGCCCACACTGGCCCCACACTGAAGACCTACCATTCTGTGCTGGTCAGTGCTCTTGCACAGTTAAAATAGGGGCCTGAATGTTGAATGCAATTTGTCATTTACAAGGTGCTCAATGATGGATTAAAGGATATAAAATATATATTTCCTTGGCTATTATGATCAAATTACACAAAGAGCAGCTCCTTTTATTGAAAGCTTTCCAGTCGGGTCATATAACGCTTTCTTTAAGCTATCAAGAGTTAATCACTTCCTCACAGTTTAACAAGTCTCCTGGCGACTTTTATTATACTTTCCTGACTGATAAGATGTTAGTGTAGATCACAGCCAAGCTACTATTACAGATTTAACTTACTGTGTAGATGCACATCAATCAATGTGTGAAACATGGCTTTAAAGGCTCCCGAGGCCTGCTGGTACACTAGTGTTCCAGGGAAGAAAAGTTAAAGAGGATCTGTCAGAATAGCAGCGCTAATGGAGTCTGAGAGGCCCACAGAAGCCCGAACAACAATGGCGCTTTTCTTTTTAGTCATTAGTCATAACTAGAGAGTGTCAGGAAAGGATTTATTACAGGACCTGGGTATATACTCTGCACTCTTAGTATGCATGTATGGATAAAAAGCTGAGGGAAGCAGATTTAAAAGAAGTCACCTACTCAGACGACCCGATGTCCTCAGGTAGACATTCCAGAGCCTCGGGGCCCGAACTGAAAATGATCAGTCGCCCTTTGTTTTCATCTGAGTCTCTGGAACAGTAGAAAGACCTCTGCCAGAGGAGCTACTATGGTGATAAGAGGTCTGATTTATAGGAGGACAAAAGGCCATTAAGAGTTTTAAATATAAAGAAGAAAATCTTAAAATCAGTTCTAACATATGGTGAGCAGATGTAAGGAAGTTAAAACTGTTTGTAGTTAACAATGTCTGCAGCACACACAATTTGTGTTGACATTCTCAATAATGTACCCTAATTGATAACGTGCCCTACTGTACACGTACAGAACTACAACACAGATAAGGGAGTGTAACATTTGTCTGACGGATGCATTTATGTGCAGAGGTTTGACAGCTCCTCTAGAACTTTGTCGACGAATTAAGACATAGTCTGAACCTGTGTGACGTCCTTGTGTCAAGGAGTTAAGTCTTGTCGCTTGGACAGGGCCGGCCCTTCCCCAGGCTCCATCTCCCAGGAGTAACCAGGCGTGTGGTGTTGTTTTGTTTTCAGCCGAACAATGAGTGACATATGATGAGCTCACACCAAAATGCAAACAAAGGCCTGACTGTTGTCCCGCCAGGCTCGACAACACAAACTCTCATGCCATTTCTCTTGTTTCTCTGTAGCTTTATTATCTTTCTGTGTCCCGTTTTATTTCTTTACATGATGCTTTTTATTCAAACCTTTGACACCTTTCTCACTCTCTTAACAGGAGTAGAAACACTTTGTCCTGAGCGCTGGAAACTAACAGTTGTTCAACAAGTTTATAAGATACAACACTGTCTGCTGGTATTTACACTTGAAACCTGAATCTCTGGAACTTTTGTTTTATTTATTGCTAACGCATCCTCTTGTCTTTTTCACAGGATGTGTTTTACCATTTCTTAGCTTTGCTTTTCTACTTTGCTGCCTTCGTGTTGGAGGCAGCAACTACAGCTGCTAATGGGGGAGCCAACGTAAAGCCACTTCCCAACAGCACTGAAGCTGTCATGTGTATTACCTATCCTCGAGGCAATATATTCACAGTACTGACTGACACTCAATACAGTATTAATGTGGCCGCCACGGTAAGTGACATGTTTTAAGTCCGTAATATTGTGTGCAGTGCATTAATTACTTGTGCATTATAATGTATGTTATATTACAGTATTGTATCTAAATGAATATAGCCCATTGACAAAAAACTGTCTTCTACTGAGGTGGGGAAGTTGCTGAAAGTGCCTTAGAAAGTTAAAAACTCTACAACATATTGTAATAAGAATCACAATATATAAAAAAGAAATGCATACTGCTCAGGTTATCTTGAAAGTAAACTCCCTTTTGACTAAACCTCTGTTAGTCAAACAGTAATTCATGTCCGTCATAATTATGAGTAAACAATAATACCTTGATGTCATTGAAACAGCAGTAAAACTGTCTTGACTTTCATTTTTCGTCTATTTTTCTCCACTTTTGACTTCTGTCACAGATATTTGCCTTTGTGGTGACACTCTGCTACGGCTGCAGTCTGGTGATGGGCTTCAGGAGGTGGAGGATCTAACCTGGAACAAAAAACTCATTTTACAACTGCTTCCTAACTTAAACATGTATTAAAAGATCAGCTACAACACACAGAACGCTATAGAGAGCGCTGCTATTCAGTTCAGATCAGCCTTATTATTACCTGATATTATTACCATGTAAACAAATCACATCATCAATGATACCCTGAAAATCAATATATGACAAATTGATACCACATTCAAATTATTTTTTTTTTATATTACGCAATATTATTCCCACAGGATGTCACAAAGGAGTGTCACTTATTAATGTATGAATCATCTAAGGCCCTGACAGACCTTCACACGCAAGTTCACACCCAATATGATGTTGTTTGGGCATGAAGGAGTGAATGCCACTGCTGACAAAGAGGACATCAGTAGAGTAAAGGGATTCTTTAGTGTAGCCCAGGTCACATCTGTGTTCGCACTACCAAAAGGATGTGGCCATGTGCAGCCAGTCCACCTCGGAATGTAGGCTCAGTGTGGAAGTGTGGAAGGAAGTGTGTAGCTATATGATACAACATTTGGAGGCTGAATGTGGTAACTTTATATGATTTCAGTGATGTTCGTGACAGTTACAGTTTTGTTTTGCAACTAGATGGTTAATCATATAGATAACTTCCTTATTTCACATCCTCATAGAAGGGAATAATTCCCATTTCTCATACCAAAATCACAACTATTTATGCTGCTTATGGAGTGTGAACAATAGAACATGAATGTGATTGCACAATTTGTTTGAAGGACCCTCAAAGGCAGTGTGATACCGTCACTGTCCACTAGTTGGTGCTAAGGAACTGGAGAAACTAACTTTACATTTAACATGACTGTTAATACATTTTTAAGTGGCCATTACTCAACATGTGAGTTGATGTGATATTTGATTTCAGTGTCAGTTTCCTGTTGTGAGCACTTCTATTATTATATCCAACTTAACTGTTTGTCAAGTTGTGCAACTGTTGTACATCACTTGTCATATGAAATGACTCGTGTTTAACTCCTTTGTAGACTTAAGCATTCCAGTGATTCACTTACAAATACTATTTAACAAAGATCTACTACCACTATTAATTATCTGATCCATTATATTAAGAAAACAATGTAATTAGCTACTATATAATTACCATCATTAATCTACGAAGACATAATTTATGTAAAGGATTAGTGTTCAATACTTGTGACTATACTGATGTGTCAATTATTTTTCCCAAATTGTTAACCGTCTTACTTGCTACATAATGAATTAGCTGTCTTTACTGTATATTCTTGTTTGTATTAGGAAACTAAGTTATTAATAATTTAAAATGGTCTTGACTGACTATGCAGACTTTGATGTTTTTTTATGTGTGCTTTTGTTGGCCTTTTAAGAGCATTTTAGAATGATGAAAATAAATGTTTTGAAGAAGAAAAGAAAAACTTGTCCCTTTTCATCTTAATGGTCTGCCACAGCGTTTTCTCTGACACTCTCACTATGAGGCGCTGAAGAAGAGTCATACATATTTCGTATTGGAGACTTTTGAATGCAAATACAGGCACTTTCTTTAAGTGGACGAGGATATAATGGGCCTCCAGACATCTCATGCTCACATATTCTCCCCAACAGTACCTCTTGGTGGACAACTATAAGACTGCAGGTGAGCTATGTCGCTCTGAAGGCTCCCAAAAGTAATACAATATTTTCTTTGTGGCTCCGCCAATCCAAATGTGATATTGTTCAAATGACTCTGGGACAAGATTTCTCACCAATATTTATCCTTTGGGATTTTAATGTAATTCATGCCAATGCCTTGTGTCCTGTTCTAATGAAGAAACTGACCTAAAATGATCCCAGCAGGGATCGAAAACACTCGGAACAAAGCTTCTGTATCAAAGGTTTTCATTCGTCGAAGATCTGTTTTCAACCTGTGTTTTTCAACCTAGTATTTGTATTCATATTCAAGTTTCAAGTTTCAAAAACTTTTTGTGTATTATATCAATTAAGAAAATCCATATTTATATTCATAATGGCATGTTTTTCATCTCGTTATGTGAAAAAGACAATGTATTGTATAGACTGCATGCACAACAAGAACAAGAACACTATATTTTGGGTCCTGCCATAGGATATATTAGTAAAAAATATTGCTGTTGACAATTGTGGAAGGATAGAGGCATTCAAACAGATAATGTATTAATGCTCATGGAAATAATTTCAGACGATGTTAACGAAATTAATTGATAATATCCTCATATAGTTATAACTTTGTAGAAGATAGGTGTTTAACTCTACTATAATTCCCCCAGCACTTGGATGTTGTAGTTTATATTTCAGCCACTAGGTGTCTCTCGTTATCTACAACTGGCCAGATGTGTGATTCGAATTCTCTGTGTCCATTTTATATGATCTTAGTTTTCTATAAAAACAGCACGATTGTGGTATCAAGGTAAAAGAAATAAGATTAAATTTAAGGTTATTTACAAATTTGTATTTGTAACTTGGATCCTGACTGATAAACGTAATAAGGATGAAAGTACGTTGTCGCGTAGTATACGAATATTGAAATTGAATGCATTCGGACATCATTCTAACGATGTTTGAACGGACATATACTGCAAAAGTTAAAAACGTCAAAGCAAGTCGTGAACGAGCGCAGGGGAAAAAAGCTCGTTCCCGGCTTGCTTTTGACATGACGACACATCTCTCACCTCCACCTCTCAAGTCCCAGCGTAAAGCGAAATAAGACCGGATGTATCAAAGGCCTGCCTTCAGAACAAAATGATCAGCTTGTCTCCAAAATGTATTTTCAACTTGTCAAATTTCTACTTCCTGATGCAGAGCTTAAAATGTGTGTTCAAATATATCAATATGTCTAAAATTAGATTTTTTTTTTTTTAAAAACTCAACCCAATGTACATTTTGTAGCATGCCATTTTCTTTCATGCATAGCATTTATCTGCGTACAATAACTTATGTGAAATACTGCAAAACGTATTAACTTATTAATTTGTTTACCGATTATTTGTTGTTATATTTATTGTAAATACTCTTTAATGTGTGCACTATCTCTTTGCTGCTGTAATTATGTAAATGTCCCCGTCGTGGGACGAATAAAGGTTTTAGAATTCTAATTCTGATTCTAATTCTGATTCTGATTCTAATTCTAATTCTAATTCTGATTCTGATTCTAATTCTAATTCTAATTCTAATTCTAATTCTGATTCTAATTCTGATTCTAATTCTAATTCTAATTCTAATTCTGATTCTGATTCTAATTCTAATTCTGATTCTAATTCTGATTCTAATTCTAATTCTAATTCTAATTCTAATTCTAATTCTATCTATTTCATCACTGAGGTATCTTTTTTTATGTGTTCGTGGAAAAGCTAACCGGAAACGCTGTTCATACTGGTTCAGACAGGCTTGACATTTTACTCTTCCAGTTTTTTCCTCCCACTCACTCAACCCGGGTTGGGAAGGAGAGTGCAGCTACGAGTGTCGGTATTCACGTTAGTTACTTGTCAACATACGGGATAACGTTACCTTCTGAATATTGGGGAATATATCTAGTTTCGAAGATAAGGATAAGATTATTTTCGCGGTCCAGCCATGGGTCTGAGCGGGGCGGCATGGAGGGGACGGGGGGATTTAAATTTCACTTTCGTCCCAACAGCTTCTTTTGATTTGAAGTAAACGGTGCACCGGAGCAGGACAGAGCACTTTCTTTACACGTTTGACTGAGGCAAAAGTTGCTGTTCTTCGATATCACAGCAGTAGAAAGAATTATTCACGAGCTTGGTCGTTTTTCGCTTCATTATTTTGAGTTTTTGGTCTTTCCTGGAGAACGGAGGTGGCGAACTGAAAGCGACTCGCCGAGTCGGGACTGACCACTGGAGGTGGTCCTGAAAATGGAGGCTGTTATCGAAAAGGAATGCAGCGCGCTTGGAGGACTCTTCCAGACTCTAATCGGAGACATGAAAGTAAGTGAAGCCAAGTGAACTTTGCAGCGCCTATTAACGTTCTGTTATCAAGGAGCTATTAAGCGACGTCAATAACTTAAACTCCCATTCCGGAACATTAACTTGTTACGTTCGTTTATTCTAATTTCGGGTTGATAAAGACGTCTTAACAGAACGACCTTTCTTTAATGATATCAGCTAGTATAATTAAATGTACATTAGTCTTCTGAACACAACTGAAATACACCGTAGCCTCCTTTCGCCTATGCATTGTATATTTATGTTACTATTGTAGAAATGTTTGTAACATGTTTTACTTCTGATGATAACGATAGCTATTAACAATTACAGTGGTTTTGTTTTTTTTCTATATCACATAACCCTATACTGTGGCATCGTTATTCGTTTAAGGATAGGTTAGCTTACGTTATGGTATCAGGCAAAACTGACATTTGTCTAATTTTCTCTCTTGGGAAGACTAATCCATTTTTACCTTCCATTTAAGTTCCAGTTTGAGGTCGATACAGCACCCAAAATTAGCTCAAGGCTTAATAGGGCAATTATAAGTCAAAAAACTAGGGCATCTTATTTTGGTGTTTTTGACAGGGGTTGGATGATGAGACAATTAGCTAGCAGATTTCCCAGCTGTTGTACTTGCCTAAAGGAATGTAGGGAATGTAGCTGTCAGGGTAAAGAATTTTCCACGGGGTCTTAAGGCTTTGACATGTGTAGGTCAAATGGCGAGCCATCGGGTCTACTGGAGTCAGACAGTTTGTTATGAATACTGCTCAGACATTCAGCACTTCCCAGCTTCCCATGTCTCACTTGACCTGGTCATTACTGTCAGACAGCACTTGAAAAGATGCAAATGCTTAGTGCTTTGACTTTATGTAGGATACTCCAATGTCCAGTGATGTAATTTTCTTTAATAGACCTTTCATATAACAGCGAAACAAAGAAAGAAGTGAGGGAAGGTTTAGTTTGGTATTGGGTGTAATGTTTGACAGCATAACATGACATTCCTCAAGCCCTTGCCAGTAGTAGCACCTCACTGACAAACATTTGGTCATGCTATATCATCACTTTATCTTGTGTTCTACTACCTACTCTCATTGCCTGAAAGCTCCACTCCACACCACTTGTTCTCTGTGATACTTTAGATTAAAAGTCTCTTCAACTATTTTAAGCCCAGGACCCGAATTAGGTAAATTTAGAGTCCCATCTGGATACAGGCTCATTATAACATAGTATTAGTACTTTTATAGCATGGAGATTTTTCCAAACGAAGCCACTGACCCATTTTGGAGCTTAACACATACAGGAATACCGGACACAATGGTATGTTCTCCTTAGTAAATAATGTAAAAAAAAATAACAGAGAAAAGTAGAAGCAAAGGGAAACCAGTTTGGAACTATTTTAAGATAATATGCTGTTATGACTTATTGTGTATTATATATATTATCTATAAATTCAGTTCAGCAGTTCTACGCCCTGCAAGAGAGGTGAGGCGACAGTATG
>CAAKHC010003508.1:14326-53929 GCA_901007825.1 Macroramphosus scolopax | reverse complement strand
CAAAGATGTTAGCCTCATCAATCTTCTGCTGTCATTAAACACACACACACACACACACACACACACACACACACACACACACACACTGATCTGAATTCCTCTCTCCCATCACTAGATGGGGTGAGAGCATCATTCTCGTGGCCCAGTTCGACTCTTCAAACAGCATTTTTCTTGAAAAACCTTGTGCTTCCATTCTTGGATCACTTTTGCAAATTGTGCACGTATTAAAGCTCTGACTCTCCGTGTTAATTTTCCCTTCTTAGACTTTATTATTCGCACGGCAGACGTGCGAGTAGCAATTTTCCAAAGGGCCAATGCAAAGAAAAATGTAAAGAACTATAGGATATTGATAATATCACTTTGTGGTGCATACGTACAGTATGTAGGCATGTGTGTGTTGCACTGCATGTTTTTGTCAACTAGAGTCTCAGCAGGTGTATGTGTGTGTACTTGTATGTTACAGTGTAATTCAATATCCAGGGAAACTTTCATTTTGCCGCAGTAATATTTTTGAATCTGTTTTAACGTCATTCTGTTCCCCATAAATTCAGACTCAAAATTGTGTTTCCCTGCGATTCATAAAGTTTCTCCTCTGTCTTCTCCTCCTTGTATCCTTTCCCAGCACCCCCCCTTGCTTCATATATTCATTTCAGAGTAGCATATCATTAGCTCATGGTTGTGTTATGGCCCGCTGTTGTTCGCCCCGGCCCGGCTCCTCAGAGTGTCTCAATTGCCATGGGAAAGAGAATGAGAAGGCTTAACTGCCAGAACTGTGAGGCTCTGTGGAGATGACAAGTAGCTCCTTGATTAACCCATAGGCTGGCTGAACGGACCCACACTCTGCTCGTGTTCTTTATTCATTTCCCTTGTCCTTTTCTTTCAGAAAGAGACCCAATAGGGCCCAGCAGGTGAATGTAAAGAAACGCGAGAGGACTCCCCTCCGATCAGCCTTTCAGACCCAGACAATAGGCCGGCCCACCTCTTGTACAGCTGCATTACAACCCTGATTAAAGCTCTTCCTGTTAGCGATTGATTGAGGATGCAAAGCTAAAACCAACAAAAACCCCACACTGCTGTGGCCTGATAAAGGCTGGGCCCCACCTACAAAGCACAGGCTTCAAATGATTAGTGGGGTTTTGTTTTCTTAGTCTTTGTGGGAGTGTGTGTTTGTGAGAATGTGTGTGTGTGTGTGGTGACAGAGAGAGAGAGAGAGTGGAGGAGGAAGAGGTTGTCTAACCGTACGAGGGGGTCCTCAGACAGATAGCTCTAATTAATCACGGTCTCGCTAAAAAGAAATAATCTTCCTTTCTTTGAAGATTCGTACGGCAATTAGCAGCACCAGCATGCGTCTGCAGGTGTCTGTTTACAGCGCGGTGTGTGACGCGTCAGCAGCTGTATTGATCTCAACAAAATCACTATAGGATGGACGACCTGCATCAAATTATAAGATGGATAAATATGTAGTTACATGCTTTTTTTATTTGTTTAGAATTGTGAGAGAAAGATGGAAATGGAGGAAAATTGCACGCAGCTGTTAATTGTGAATTTCTGAAAAGATTCAATTTTTAAATCCTCGACCGTAGTTGAAATTACCGACGTGTTCTACTGTACTCGTGGTCCTTTGATCATCAATGCCATCGCGAGGTTGTAATAGAATACAAATCTGGATGTCTGTTCACATGGTTATTATATCATGTTCATATCCTGTTTAAAAGTGTGGATTTTTTTAAACACTCTCGTCATTGTTATGGAAAGAGACTTTTTTTGCATGTTAATCCTTTTATAAAAGAACGTTAGGGGAGAGACGCATGACGACATGGGAAAAGATTTGTGGACGAGACGCTGAGACGACTTTAACAATCTGCATGTGTGTGTGTGTGTGTGTGTGTGTGTGTATGTAGAGCAAGAGAGAGAGAGAGAAAGAGAGAGAGGTTCTTCAGGAATCCATAAATATTGCATTTCTTTGTTTGACGAATGTTTGACACATTTTCATGTTTCCTCAACAAATTCCACTGTCATATTTTTGCTTTTGTCACTCATCTTCCAAACAGCACATCCTGACAATTATCCCCGAGAAACTCCTGATCAAAACCACCTTATTCTGTCTGCCGCACAGCTCCATCACACTCTGATTCCCGCACCACTCTCTCTCTCTCTCTGCACAACCCTTATTTGATTCCATCTCTGGATATTGCAACACTCATCAGTTCGCATGCAAAAAAAAATTACATTTACAAGATGTTTGTGTCATCTATATTTCGCACATTTTTTGTAATGTTTATTTGTTGTCGCGCCGCACAGTTATTGCAGTCTTGCTGTTGGAGGTTTTTTTTTTCTCTGTCCTGTAACAAAGCAGCTGATTCACAGAGGAGAGCCGCTGGCTGATGATCAACAATAACAGCAATAACGGCTGTGAGAAAGTCAATTAACCAAAAATGAATTTTTTGTCAATCTGGATTTCCTTTTTTTTTTTTTGCATTGGTTAAATTAGAAAAATGGCAGTTTATTTTGCCTGTAGTCAATCAAAGATACAGATGTAGAATATAAAATCACATTTATTTACTGATTATGATTTCAGGGCAATTTCCAGAATAATCTGGTTGCACAATATTTCTTGTTAAGCTGTGGAGACGGACAGGCCGGGACGGAGGACGGCACTGAGGAGGCCCTCAGGCTACATTGAGGGTCCTTGGCAGATTGGCTTAGGGACTCTAGGATGATCCTCACTCTCGACGCGTATGTCAAAGTAGGGTTAGCATGCCACGATGTCACATACACAAGTTTAGACCCAGATATCCGCCTACACCGACCGTAAGCCTCGTAGCCTCTTTAACTCCGTCTCTGTGCACCTCTTCTCCCACTCCACCGCTATTAGCCTCAGACAATCAGACGAGATGACTCCACCTCTCTGCATGTGCATGAGTCACAGCGACCTGCAAGTCTCAGTTATTTGTCAAGAGCATAATTGTTTGGCGTCTAATTGCCACTGCAAAAATCCTAGAAACGGTGCAGGGGAAAGGTTGCAGGACATGAATTAATACGTCTTAGACGGTGAAGTTATTTCAGATTCCTGAAATATCGTGTGATAATAATACATCTATTTTGAATATCAATGATAAGACAACACAGTGGAATGTATTTTTAGCTCCTCACATATTAAAGCCTTTGCAGCTCGCTCTAAACCCTCTTGTGTTTTATTTCATATATGGTCAGGGAGGCTTTTTTTCGGTCTTATGTGAGACAAGTTTGGCCTCAGGCACACCAAAGGAGAAAATTCAACTTCTGACAGTCTGTCTCTCTTTCATTTGTGTATTTCTTTGCTCTTTGGAATCTTTTTTTTTTGCTTATAGAAAAGGACATTAACTGTACCTGGCAGGCAGCGAGCTGGATAAGAGCAGGGGTCTGTTCATAAATCCAGCCTGGTTCCTAGTCCGACTCTAACAATGTCTACATCGAGCCCTGGGAGTAAAGAGCTATGAAATACTGTTTCTGTGTACCACTGCTGTTCTACATTCACCCCACTGATTTATTATAGATAGGACACAGTGTTTCTCTCTGCCTTGAAGTCCTCTTTTCATGTGAATTAGGAAGGAATGGTCAAAAAAAAAAATATATAGCGCGCTTGATGATTGACGTGTGCACAATAACTGTCAATTATGCAAAGAAACCTCTGGATCGTCCAAAAGGACAAACTCATGTGTTAGATTTGGCATTTTGCAGCTAATTGAATCTAGAGCTTCATCTGTGTCTTTAACTGAATATTTAAAGTATGAACATGTCTGCTCAAATTTCCTGACGTATGTGTTTTCTTGGGAGCGTATGGAAATCGTTGTGGAGTCGAGACGTTTGGAAAACAGGTCCATGTCCTCCAGTAGCCGGAGAGACTGTCAGTCTCCACTCAACCCTTGTCCTTAGCTGCGACGCTCGCCCTTGTCCCTGCCCCGACCAACCCGCGCCCGACAAACCGTGGTCCTCTGCAGCACACACGGCAGCACTTTGTCACATGCTCGACCCTTTGTGACAGCGCCGGGTCACGGAGGCCGACGACAGGCTGTGTGTGACGTTCAACACACGTGTCAATGTGAAGGACTGCCACATTGTCAGTAACTCTTCTCATCCGACCTTAAAATATCTCAACGTGCAACCCTGTGTTCCTCACGCACACACACACACACACACACACGCACACGCACACTGATCCGTCTGACCCCGGCGGATATGGATCAGCGCGGAAGCACTGACAACTCAGGCACTTGGATGCCAACGCGACTGGTGTCGATGAAGTGATGCCTTGAATTAAAAGTATGTTTGACGCTAAAGAGGAGCTAACCTGATTTGACTAGCTAACGTGATTTGAGCGGGCTCAGACAGAGATAGAGTGCTGCGGCGCGTAGAAATGGATCTCTGCCAACAGGATCTGCTTATTCAGTAGCTAATGGAAGCAAATGAACCCCGAGGTTCAGCTAATCTGAAATGTTAACAGTTGCCCTTGCATTGACGCTCTTCTCCGTCTTCTCACAATGGCTAGCCAAAAGCCTCGGCTAAGCATTTATTGCCGGGATAATCTGATAAGTTTTATTGTCATTCAGTGAAGGCGAGAAACCAAATTAAATACAAATGCAATTATTGATTGATGGTTTGGATTTTTAATCCCCTGAAATTCTGTTCTCAATTCTATTGCCGTATTCTTTTAGCACTGTTTGTATTTCTGTGGCTAATTCTGTTCAGAGGGAAGGTTTTGTTGCACGAGGTCGAGCATCTGAGGTGTTTCCAGAGGTGAGAGAGCGTCAAAAAAGGGTGAAATAAAAAGTGCTAGCAGCGTTGATTGGCCCACGGCGGGTGGATGTGGAGATCTCCGACCGAAAGATTTAACCATTAGGACTCCCATTAATGTCTGTGGTGGCGAGGTACCTGTCTGTGTGTGTTTATTTCGTGGCACAACTGTTTGTGTAGGAAAATGCAGGGTCTTTTGCTTTGTATGTAAAGAAGGTGAGGCGCCGTGCGCCCCCACTCTCCATCCTCAAAGAGCATTAATCCGTGGGTCTCAAAGACTGTCTCTCTAAGGAGCAGTCACTCACCCCAGAATGACAAGACACACATGAAATGGATGTGGTTTTGGGGGGGGAGGGGGAGGAAGGGTAGTTCAAGATAAAGTATACAGAACCATCCTGTCGGGAGAGAGGGGGGGAGGATTTCCACTCTCATTAAAGATCAACTGCTTGGCTCTCGCCTAACGAGAACTCCTTCTTGAAAGCAAACAAACCAGCACTCACTTACAGAGAACCACAAAGAAGGAGAAGAGGCGTCCCACTGCACGCTATCGACTCTGAGCCTCGCGTCAACTCAACGTTGTCATGCTTGTCAGCATAACTTGTAGATAGGAGCTGTCTTTGTGAGGTCATAGGCGGTCTCGGAAGGACAGTGTGCCGAAGCAGGGCCTTCCTCTGCTCTTCTTACCGATGGCTTCCTGATCTCCTGATGTGAGGCCTCGCTCTTAAAGACCAACCCCTGCCGGGCCTTTAATCCTGTCTAAAATAACCAGGAAGATGGCCTCTCTGCTCCTTCTCTGACCTTCGGGTCCTCCAACACCTCCTAGTACGTGAGGGGATTAGTGAAGCAGGCGTCGAGCAGCCCCGCTGACTCAGTGTGGAGCTGACCCTGCAACCTTGTGTCCAGGTGGACCTCTGTGAAGGGTGGATACCCGGGACTGAATTAGCTTCTACTCTAAATGAGGTGTCCTGAAGGGCGCCAGGTAAGACGGGTCACTAGGGGTCGACAAACCCCTGCGGTCTGACACAAAAAGAGGCAGAGGATCACCTGCCACTTGCCAGATCAAATGAGGGCTTAAATCAGGGGCTCTTCTCTTGTCAAATCTCTCTCTATGAATACTCAGGAAGGCTAGAGACTACTGTAAAGCCTCCCACAGTCTTGGCCTCCTGTAGACCCGGGACCCTGTTGACTTCTAACACCACTGTACTTTAGCCCAGGTCCCCTCACAGTAGCCATCAAGCTCTTAATTCATACTCTCAGCCCTTCACAAAGTACTGTGTGCATAATGGACCTATAATCAACCCCTGGCCAATGGAGCCTTTTCTCTCAGCGTGTCTGCACTCATGTTGAGCTTGCATGTCGAGTTGCAATGAGATGCTAATTAGACTTCATATCTGCTGGGCTAATCTGTGTGTTCGAATTCAGGTGCTTTTAATCCACTCCATAGCCGAGCAGCTTGCTAATTTGCAGGTAGTCGGCCTATTACCATTGTGGTCAAGGGAAAAGGGGTAAAATTATCTTATGAAATATTATGATATAGACGTGCTTGATGAGAGCTGCACTGTACTTATAGAACACGTGGCGGCCGTTTCCAAGGGTATGTACAGTATGTTCCATACCTTCAACTAATGGTCAGATCCTGCGCTCTCTACGAAATAACCTCATCAAACTGCGCAGCATGACAGGGTAAGTGAGGGGTGTGTCAATCTAGGTGCCCAACACAATGCCCCATGTCAGTCAGCCTCATTCCTGGGAGTGGAGAAGGGCGAGGGAGGGTGCAACAGAGGCAGCCACAGGCCCTTGGGTCTCTGCAATTGGCCTTAATCCGCTAGATAATAAGTTCAGAGAGGGGCCATATGCTGCAGTGCAATGTGTGGGGAGGGGAGTGTTGCCTCATGTTACTTACACCAGGCCGGCGCTTTCTCAGGTACCGCCCTCCCACGGTCTGTTCCTTTGTACTGGGGGATCAGCCCTCTCCACGCTGTGAATGGTCCGAATTGATTAAACCCCACCGTATAATTGTCAGCAAATCCCAGCGAATCATTTCCCATCCATTTGAAAAGTACAATGTGCGTTTCTCTTTTTCTCCTCGCCTCCTTTCTTTATCACCCTCCCCACCCCTCAAAGTCCTTCCCCTCGTGTTTTCTTCTTTTTTTTTTTAGGGTCCCAGGTTTGTGCCTGCATGCCACTCTGCATGAGGGAGAAAGTGGAGGCAGGAGGAAAGGGGATAAGAGGAGGCAGGGGCGAGGGGGCATAGGGTATGCTTGGTTGGACAGTTGGCCGTAGATAAAAGTGGGCAAACGGGGGACGTGTTTTAATCTGCGGCCCAGGCCAGAGACTGCGGTGCTGATCTGAGCTGGTACCTGCCAGGGCCAAGTTTCGCCACAGCATCATGTCAAGACCAGGCAGCGAAGCTTTGAAGGATGCCGAAAAGGTGAAAAGCACGTATCTTTGTATTAAATGTTAGTAATATTTGTCTAACATATAAAAATCCAAAGACAGATTAGTTTACACCGATTCCTTAGGATTTTATAATATTGCATTATCATTTATATACTTATCTTCTCCATTTTCCGTTATCAGAATGTAACTGCTCCCCTCCCTTTGCCTTCGCGTCATCACTGACCAGCGTCTGAAGGTCGTCTCCACTAGTTTCTTCTGTAGGTTTAAAGTCTAGTAAAAATGTCTCTCCACCACCCTGATCGGAGAGCGGTCAACCCATCCCACTCTTGGTCTTCCTCTTATCAATCACCCATTATGAAGTCACATGTACAACATCCTTTCTGAGAGGTCCCCAGGCGGACCCTCTGACCTAATTTAACCCTTGACCCCAACCACTGGTTGACAGCAAGTCCCAATCTGGGGATTCACATTGTTTCAGCTGGCATGTGGCTTTGAGGAGAAGGTCTGGATCAGATGATTTGAAATGTCTAATAATATTTTACAACACACTAGATATGACACACTATAATGCACATTATTTATGTAGACTTTATCTTCTTTGATCCAAAAGTCACATCTATTGATCCCTTCTGTTTTGGATGAAGTTCATACCCTTGTTTGAGTGTCCAGTAGAGCAGCACATGGCCCATCATGGATCCCACCGTTATCTAATCGTGTTCTTCATGCAGATCCCTTGGAGATCCCTTTCTACATTCGGCCTCATATACATACGCTCATGAATCTCGTAACCTGACATTGATCTCCAACTTTGATGCTTGGCTTTCATTACTTGCTGAAGGGCGTTGTTTGTGAGACTGATCTTCATGTAAAGTGCTCATAAACGATCACAGGCCATGCAGGCAGATTTATGATCATGCGGGTTACAAGGAGACGTGGGCCGATGCAGCACCTCATCTTTACCCACATAAACAGGACAGTCGTGTAGGTTTGGGGTTTTGTATGCAGTCATGATGGTGGGGAAGATGATGATGGTGATGATGATGAGGAGGTGGGGAAATACATAGAGCCGAGGATGAGGGGCAGAAGGGTCAAGGCAGTAGAGTCAGTAAGTTGCTGGGGAAGATGTTGCGGTTGGGATCTTTTCTGACCAACAACAGACCCGATTTTGGTGCCGTTCATCTGAAATCCTCCCTGAAAATGCTCACATGGGTACAAAACGTGCATTAACATGCTGATCCTGTATGTAGCTTGTGGTCAGGAAATGCTTGCACCTCTGGCCCCTTATTTCCATGCAGAATAGTTAACCTTGAGATCAGTGTTGGAAAATGCAATACTCAAAGACCATCCCTCCAAAGACCCCATCTAGAGAGTTAATTATCATTTCCCACTCACAGTTCTGCATCGCTAATGTCTTCCCATGCATATTTTTTTTTGCCACGCACATTGGAAGCATACCAGCACTCTCTCTCTTTCAAACTACATGCTTTCTATCTGGGTGTTCTCTGTAGGCAAGTTGGACTATAATATCATAACTACATTGTGATCGTCATTGTCTGCATTAAAAGCTTCTGTATTCATCCGGATTGTAACATCTATGCAGTTTAGCTCATCTGACAGTGAGCGTGTGCAACTGGTGTGATGCTGATGTTGCACAGAGTGTTTTGCATGCATGGCTGCACCTCCTGATTATTCTCAGTGAGATTTTGTTTTTTGTACTTTATTGCATTTTTTGGTCCCAGTTCTGCAAGGTAGTAAAAATGTAGCGGCACATCATGTCCGGGATCATTAATCCTTCACTTGTCCAGCCTGAGCTCTTAATGATGTCCTCCGACTAGCAGAGGAGTCCATCAGTGGGATCCCCCTGGGAATGAGGTCATGGTGTGTGGTTCACGATCTCTGACCTGCGGTGACCATAGTGGTCTGACCCGCGCAAGTGCCCTTGTACCAATGAGGTCATCAATGGGACTTTGTCAAGGGCCTTGTGAAGACACATTAAGCCCATTGTTTGTAAATAGGATGACCAGCTGCCTCACTGCCCATCGCTATAATTATGTGACCCGTGAAGAAGAAAACAGACACAAGGTCAAGTTTATTGGGAGCTCGAGTGGTAATGACTGAAAGGAATTACGTGGTAAAATAACTGTATGATTTCTTTGCTACAGCACAAGAGCTTATATAGACTGTAGTTATCAAGGTGCATAGGACAGATATTTTACAATTTGGTATTTTTAAAGTCAATGACAAATTTGTGTCAAGTATCTTATAAATTGAGCAATATTTTATATGATCCAACGAATCAGAACAACCTTCAATTAAAGTAGCTTTTCCTCTGTGATGTCACAGACCAATCAATCCATGACTTTCACTAATCAACCGTTAATCCCGGCAAAACCGGTGATAGTAATAACAGGAGTGTGGGGGGATAAACTGAGTGTTGCTTCGTGACAATCATTACCTCGTTAACCCCCTACTTCACAACACATCGCTCAGCGAGCACCCTGGCTGAGTCCATCCAGTGCGGGAAACCCCCTGACCCCTCGGAGGGCGTTGTGGCTGAGCATATCCTCACTTGACCTGTGTCTACCATATGGAGAGTAGCGGTGGACGGATTGAGAGACACACTGCGAGCCGGGGTCAGAGGGTAAATGACCAGGACTGTTTACAAGGCGATGGGGAGTTCAATAGGAGACGCTTGACCAGTCTTTGTCCTGGGCCTGTTAATGACTCCATTATTACTGGTGAAGTATGTTGGTTCTAAGAATTCTATAGAACAATTGATCCAAATGATAAAGCCTATCAGTGGGAGGTTTCAGTGTAAAAGTACATATATATATATATTTTATATATGTTTATATTTTTCTACGAGCTGCTACCAGTCCAAACCAAAGTTGGGCTTGAACACCTTAATGCATCTTCTCACATGGGTTATGAATCTGATTAACACATGGTTTTCTTTTGTTGGGACACCCTAGTGTTTACATAAAGAGGCCCAGTGGGACCAGGCCTGGAGGTCAGGGGGTCGCACCTCGGTTGTCAGAGAGCCTTGTGACATTTCTTTCCCACGTTTCCAGGCTCCTATTGTCTGCGGTGAGGAGCCCCCGTTAACGTTTGGCCCTAGGAGGTAGTGTGGCGTGAGAGGGAGGCCTAGGGGCATCGGACCCTCAGCGGGTCCCTGGGAAACGGGCGTAACCAGGCGGGGCTGAGACGAGCGGGGACAGCATGGGGTCATTTTCCGGCTTGCTGCCCCTCTAAAGGGCTTTGGAGCACAGTATTGGCCCCTGGAGGAGTGCTGGTGTGGAAGATGGTACAAAGGGCTTTGTGTGCATGTGTGTGCGTGTGTGCGTATGTGTGTGTGTCTGATTTTATGAATAACTAATTGTGATAATAGATGAGGAAGTTGAATAATGTCATGGGTGATTTTCCGCGAAAGGGCAGCAGAGTGAATCCGACGACGACGGCCGCTAAATCACTGATCAACAGGAACGATGACACACGTCACCATGTGCAACCTGAAGATTCATCATTGGATCAATTAAGACACATTTTAAATCAATAACATCGTTAAAGTAGAATGTTTAAAGGGTAAATCTGTTGATTCATGTCTCTGCGTGTAATAATTCACATGCTAAAGTAGCTATTTGCATAGGAAGACAGAATACAAATGTATTAATGGAACATGAGTTGAAATGTAAATTGCACATAAATCAAAAGAGGACAAAACACCTTGGCTGTGCTTCTTCGTATGTAGAATATTCAGAGTATAATTCCGTTACAACTACGTCTTTTTTCCCGATGCCTTCAGAACATATTCCATGTTTATTTATATGTCAGCATGATCTTGCAATATTAACACAGAAAATCCCTTTTTCTTTCTCGTTTCCTCACTAAGTAGTTGTGCATTTACATTTTGCCTATTGTAGTCCGAGGATGTCATTTGAAGCTAACACACTGAGCTATTGAATAATGAATAGACATCAGCAAAATGAATAAATAAAACATATCATGCTGCCATTATCACTCTTTTCTCTGTCTACATGCCCAAAAAAATATAACCCACAGTCCTACTTATAATAAGATCATCCTTTTTTAATGTTAGCTGGCTCGTCTCTTCAGGGTCTCTGACAGGTTTGCAGGGGTCTGGTTATGTGGACTCGGCATGTACAGTAATGTGTGAATAGAGCTTCTGCGACCTGAGAGGGGGGAGCATGCTAACTAGCTTTGAGGGATAGAGAAGGACCCCCTCTACCCTCACCTGCACACACCTCGTATGCACATCACCACCAGGATTACTGCTCCTGTGGAAAAGCAAAGAAAAAAGATAGCACAGGTTCTTGAGAGGGGAGCTTGTGTGTGCGTAGAGGATCTGTGGTCACAAATATCAACCTTTCATCATTAAAGACACCGTTTTTTTGTTGTTTACTCGTCTTACCTCTGCTTTGCACTTTTTTTATTGAAGAAAAAATAAGAAATAAAGTTCTTATTAATAATTTCTTATTCATTGAAGCAAAATTCTATATTTTTCATAAGTGGGCTGTGCATCAAGTCAAGTTAAAGTGCTTGTTTTCGCCACAGTGTCTCGCTGAATCACGACCATCATCGTCCATTGCCAGAAAATATCTACAAGACATCTCCCATTTTATGGAAGATATTACAGAGTGTTTGTTTATGCTGCCATCCTGCATTATAACGTTACTGATGCCAGTAGCTTTAGCTATAAACATTGGCCCCGCCTCCACTCCGCTCTTGGAACAGCATTTTTCTTCAGGTAAAACTTCTTCGGTGTTGGATTCTCTCCTATTTGACTGACAGTAGTCCAAAGTTAGCCCATGCAAACTTCACAAAGTGTTCCTCATTTTGTTTCTTTCTAATATTCGAGATAACACGAAGACATTTCTGTGACTTTATTGCGACTCTGTTCTGCAGTGTGTCCCGGCCGGAGGGCAACTGTAACGCACTCACACACTGTTGACTTCCTGCAACAACTGAGCTCCAGAGACATTACAGAGGGAGATAACACATATCTCGTCCTCTCTTGTGTCCTTTCCATAATGCAATCAGACACTGATAATAAAATTTGGGGCCTGTCAATGGCAAAAACATGCACCTCTAATTGACGGTTAGTATCCCAGTAATTTGCAACCATTTTTTGTTATCGGCTGTATTGTTGAGATGAGAGATGAGATTCAACTTTATTGTCATTGTACAGAGACAACGAAATGCAGTTAGTATCCATCCAGAAATGCAAAATAACAGTAAAGTGCAGAGAATGTGCAAATGTTCACTGTGGAAGTGAACAAAACAGTACAAGTGAAATATGTGCAAGAATACAGCATAAAAATATGTGCAAGAATACAGCATAAAGAGTAATACTATGGAGGTAGGTTATGATTCAATACAGCATCAATTACAATCGTTTTGGTCCCGATGAGTCATTTCAAACTGCAGACATGGGGAACTAGGGCCCAGAATCATCCTTTCAGTACATGCCAGATATTTGCAGAGGAGAAGTTACAATCTGCTCGAGGTTAAAGGACAAAGTAAGAAGGAAAAAAAACACATGTGATGAGATGTGGAATTTTCACAGTGGTGTGGTTTGTTCGCCTCCAATAGATCACAGTAGCTCCTGAGTGCAATGTCTAAAACTTTCAATAAAATGTTTATTCAACTCATTTTAAGTTTACCTGGGCTGAACGTACATCAGCCACCAGAACCAGCCGCCTGGAATCTCTCCACTCTTCCGAATCGCGGAGAAAACATTGCAATCTAGCGGCTGATTGCAGCTATTTCCTTGCTTCTCACTTTGGTGGAATTGTTTCCTGGCCCTTGCCAATTGAGTTTATCAGGTGTTGAACAAAGGTAGGGATGGTTTAGCAGAACAGATTGTTGAAAAGGTCACAACTTTCCAGGAAACTCAAAACCAAACTTTGTTTCAATTTCATTGCGGGAAGAGGGCACAAAACCTTTATATTTGAGAAAAAAAAGGAGAGAAAGTCTGGTTGTTTTGGATGCACTACAGCGTTTCCACTCATATCTGGCTCCAGTCAAATAGCCTAGACGTGTGGGAGGATGCCTTTTTAGTTTCAAATGTATTTATTCATGGATCTGACATTTTAAACAACCTCTGCATACCCGCAGAGCTGCAAAGCAAGCTAATTTGATATCATATTTCATAGGTTTAAGGCTCCATCACATTCTATAGGCTGTAAAACCTGAGGACTATTCACTCTTTCTGTGCCTGCTGCACCACCAGAGCCTGAACCTTAACTTGGGAGTGCAGGCATAGATTTATATGCATGCTGCCTCTTTGAGGACAGGGTAAATATTCACACAGACAGCCAAGGTGCCCCCCGTCATTACGCATGTGGTGTGTGTTTGCCCACCAGTTAAATTCTTAGGGGGATTGTTTGGTGAGATGAAGGCGGCCAAACTGCTGCAATACGTACTGGAGTTCGGCAAACAAAACCTTCCCTGATTGGCTCAGCAACAGCTCGGTCCAGTGGGCAAAGTTAGCAGCGAGGAGGTGAGAGGGGGGACAAAAAGAGCCGTTGTAGGGTTTTGCCCGACAATTAAAGTTGCTGTGAATGCCTGGGAGGGGGGCGGGCGTCGGGCTGTGCTCGCCGTCTCCCCGGTCCTGTTGGATCTGTGGAGATAGCTTAGGTGCTGTTCACCTCAAATAGGAAAAAACCCTGTCAATATTCATCTATTTAATAACCCTGAATGTGCTGCTAGCACTGCCTTTTGAAGACTGTGGGGTCTGCATTTCCCTTTGATGTACTTTCATTGTCACAATCCCTATCTGAAATCTTCGAAGATGGAATATGTGACATTTTCTCTTTTTTCATTCATTCAATCCAACCTCAAAGGTTTCCAGCAGTATTCCTCTAGTCCAAGATGCTTTGTTGTATGGTGGGGGGTGTTCAAGTTCCCCACTAGGATTTCTATCACTGGGTAATGGAACACCAGGAGATTTAGGCAAGGATGTTACTGACAAAATATATACTTTTTTATTTTCCCTGCCTGCTAAAGCACCGACCTCTGTGTGCAGATTGCTCCGGTTTAGTTTGTCTTCCTGAGAGTGGAAACGCGGCGACGTGTTGAAGCACATTTGAAAAACATGCACATGACCCTGCTCTCTCTTTCAAACACACACAGAAAAGAATCAACCCTAATTCGAATGGATGAACTCAGTCCAACCCGGTACAGTGAAACAGCACCCGAAAATTACAGAGAATAAAGTAAATCAACACCTCTGTCATCCAGATTCAATAAGAACTGCACATTATAATCCTCATAAAAAGGGAGGATTTATTGCAGGGTTGCGGTAGTTCACTGCATTAGTTTTATCTAGGTTAACCTAATAAATTGGCAAGTGAGTGTGAATTCTCAATTACGGCCGTGTCCCGCTGTGGTCGCCTCTAATGTTGAAATGGTTTCTTGTAAAATGTTTCAGGACATTCGCTCTATTTCTTGTGACCCGTAACACAATCCACTGTAGCAGACAAATGCATGCATAAGGCAGATCTTTGGGCTTCCCCTCGGACAATGTTTGGGGAAAAAGCTCCCCCAGAACAGGCGTTTAGGACTCCAACTGGGGATGAAAGAGACGTAATCCTCCCCTATAACAAGTCGGTGCAGCATCAGGAAGATTGGAACTCCCAACATACCCTCACTATAACAGCTGTAACAATGGAAAAACCCTTGCAACTACCCACAGAAGAGCCTCGTCTGTAGTCTACTAACCTCTCTGAGCGATCCATTTACTTTAAAGTGTTCCTCCAGTTTGCTATAGGTACTGCAATGATGTCATTATCGTGAATTCCCTCCGCCATGATAATCGCCCAGTGATAACCCCGCGGCCCTAATATAACGATTTCTGTCTCAGGGAAAGGTTAGTTGGCCGACAGAGTCACGGCGGTTATAGAAACTTGTGCCGTGTTTGACTTCACTTTTACATTTTCATCAGTTTGATGAGAAAATGAACCCGGAGCCAAAGCAAGTATAATATTGATTTTTTTATGTTGTACCAGTGCAAGCACAGCCCCGGCCAAATGAAGAGTGTGGACTTGCCCTCACAATAAAGTATTTCTGAAGGTCCGTCAGGAGGAGAATAACTGCAGAGCCCACACTCCTGAGCTTGCAGCTGTAATGTCTAACAACTTCCTCCATTTCTCCTTCTCATATTCAGCTAATTTGAGTCTTCCCGTCTCTCCGCAGTGTGTGCTCTATACATCACCCACCATTCCCTCACATTTTCACTCCGTGCACTCTCACTCTGGAGGACCTATACACCGGCAGATAAGAGGAAATGAAGTCTCGTCGGCACAATTTGAAGCGCTGCTTTGAAGCTGAATGTGAAATAGCAGCTCTGCTCCTCTCCGGCTGGTAAAATAAGGGCCCTCTCGTTAAAAGCACTTTACCTGTGCTCCCTCCATGGATCATTGCTCTCATTAATCAGATTTGGGGTTACATTCAAATCACAATTACTCCAAGCACTAACTGTTAATGGGCACAAGGGTTGAAAGAGTAAGAGAAATGCTTCTGACATTTCTTTTTATATCTCTCTTTGAGCCGGGATGAGAACAGATCAGAAGGTGCAAGGTGAAGCATAAACCAACCTAAACCTGAATGGGGATTGATTTCAAAGACGCGTAATATTGAACCGTGCCAGAAATCACAGCCCAGGAATTCAAACTCCGAGAAGTATTTTAATCTTATAGTCTGTCGGGAGAAGTTACTTACATAATGATGATATTTTAGAAATACGTGTGAATATTCCAGCACATCCTTGTCCCTATCTGACCTTTCCATACTTAATGAGTGGGTTTTTTTTTCTGAATATGCAACAGACATGACTCTGTGTGTGTCTGTGTGTTGGTCTTGGGAGTGTTTTATTTGTACCAGACTGTCAAGAACGCCCCCTGGGTCCTACTGCACGGTGCCAGGAAGAGTGATTCTTTCATCTGCTCGGTACAGAGATCCTGCTGGGTGTGTGTTTCTGTGTGAAGGCATGCGCGAGCGTATGCATTCGTAGTAAAAGAGGGCGATACTGTATGTCACTGTAACGCAGAGAGGAAACATACTTGTATTTTTCTTCTCTTTCTTTTTTTACTATTGCAGACACAGAAACCATCCTGATAATTTGACATTTGATTCCGACAATATTGCACTTGATTGTTTGCAGCTTGCATCAACTGTTTCCTCGGATTAAAGATAAAACTCCTCAAAGCTCAAAGAAGCGTGTCTTCTTTCCGTCTTTTAGTTAGCAACCTGCTGGCTGCCTCGGGGAGAGAGACTGATGTTGATAAGTTTTTCATTAATGACCAAAAGACAGCAGACTGTGGATTCCTTCCTCACAATGCATCTTAGTTGTGTGAGTGTGTGTGTACGTGTGTGTATTTAAGAGAGAAACAGACTACATAGTAAACCCAAAATTTGGCATTGTGTGTGTATTTGTCTTTGGTGAGTATGCATGTGCTTCCCCCTTCACTGCTGCTGCGCCGCAAGTGTTTGTGTGTGCGGTTTTACTGTATGTGTAATGGCCTCTCCTGGTGACTGCCTAGGGCAATAACACTGGATGTAATCCCATGTATGCCTCCAGTCTCTTAGCTGCCTGCATAGATGTGGAGGAACGGTTTAGCCCCTGCAGTGTGCTGTAGGGCACACATGCTCACCCTCCTGTACTGCGAACAGACAGCAGCTGCCTGGTGCAGTTTCAACACATTTTCCTCCTCCACCGCTCGTCTGCGACTCTTTCTGCACTCCGTATCTGTCTGGCTCAGTTCGATTTGCAGCAATGAGAGATGGCTTAAGGAGGGAGAAATTGACTTCTGACAGCCATTATATTAAAGTATGCACACTTTCACAAATTTGTATCAGTGTCTGGAGGTGAAGAGCCCTCCAATGCCTGAGAATCAAATCATCTCCTAAATGTATGGCCTTATCGTGATTGACACTTGCTCGTGCAAAAGCTAAGAAATATAGTAAGTAAAACATGCTTATACTGAAGCCAAATGCCGCGCATTGATTTAAAATAGCGCAGACATCCTTAGTGCTCAATTCAGGCTCCATGACAGGCAATCAAATTTCATTTGAAAAAGGAGAAACAGCCAGACAGCTAGGTGCATAAAAATCACATCACTTAAAAAAAAAAAAAAAAAAACGGTGTTTGTACTTCTCCATCCTAAGGAAGTAACAAATAGAAAAAATAAGCCAAAGAAAGTTGTACTGTAAATATTAGCATAGGAGAACTGTAGTCGGGAAACTCGGCAGTCCTAGACGTCTTAAAAACACTAACGACCTGCGCCAATGTAGTGACAAGCTGTCTGTCTGTCTGTCTGTCTGTCTGTATAATATATGAAATAAGACTTATATGATGTTTTTAGTTGCAGATTCTGTTGTGTAACATTGTGATAAAAAGAAGCCATTAGACGTTTTTTTCTTCTTGTCTGATGAAATATACGTGGAGTTGCTGAAAGAGTGACAGGTGGTCTTGATGGTAACTATCCATCCACCTCCTTCTGTCTCACCAAGCTTCAACCACTCGCCTCGTTTCTTCTGGTGTCCATGGTTGCAACAGAGCACAGCAGAAAGGCGGATCAATAGGTGTCGTGATCGATAGGTCAGGATGAAGAATCACTCAGATGTCAGCGCAGATCGATTCACACATTTTCGCTCTGCAACCTTTGCCGCTGCGTGTTGGTGATTAACTATGAAACACTGCAGGATGCCGGCGCCCCTGACTGCTTTTAGTAACATCAACTAATCCCAATCATTAGTTCTGCCCTGGCTAGAGGGGCAGATGACAACATTTTCTTCATCTGTGTGTGATGTGTTATGTTACGATATCTGCCTGGTCCTCACACCCCTGACCTTTCTCTCTGGGAGACTGGTCCTCGTTAGGAAAAAAGTCAGCTTGCCCCCTGCTGCACGTAGCCGCTGCCATACAAGCATCATTAGTGAGTGACAGTGCTGTATGTGTCTACCACGCCATGAGGCTCTTGGACCAGCATTCTGGAGCTCCAGGAGGCTACCCTAAAGCTGTATGAGATCCAGATCATGAATCTTACACCACTCCGCTCAGAGCAATCACGGTCCACCATAGAGCTTAGCAAGACATCCACCCGAGCTCTAAGCTCTGCAGGGGAAAAGGACAGGTTGAACGGGTTGAGCCAAATCTGATTTGCACCTCTGTCTCGAGTGGTATGAAGCTATGATGGAGTTGTGACTGCGTTGAGAAATGCGGGGTCATAGGGGGTGAGAGGAAATCAGAGGGCAGCTTATGTAAGGTGCTTTATCTCAAGGAATTGGGCTTTTCTGCGATTATTTTCGCAGTAATGTGAGTGATAGTCTATAAGTCTATATAACGAACTGAACAGCAAGACACACGCATGTTCAATTTGGACATAAAAAAAAAAAAATCAGACTTATGCCATGGCCAAGTAGCTACACGGTTCTCTTTTGACCCTCTAAAGCAGCACTATTTCCCTGAAATGGCATTAGCATAAATCTCCAGCCCTTAGAGGTAATGATGGCGTGAAATTATGGCTGCCTTAGCAGACCTTATTCCCCTGTCTGCTCTCCCTCCCTCTGGGTCCAGGGCCTCAGCCTTCAACTGAGACCGTCTCCCATGCCTTCTTTCTCTCCTTCCTCTCCCTCTCTACTCGTCCCATTCAAAGGGAATGTGCAACTGAATTTGAAATCGAGTGCCCTTCTTTCAAGGACCGCAGCTAATGAGACGTTTTTCCTTGAAATCCAGGCTGGAAGGGGGGGGGGTTGGGGGCCCGGTCTGATGGGGCGAGGCCTGGAGATGATAGCCACCCTGTTCATCAGGTGTAATGCTGTCCAGATCTATCTCCACTGAGAAAGGGAAAGGGGGGTTTTCTATAGGAGAGTGACATAAGGATCAGCTTTTAAAGAACGAGCACCCTTCTCTGGGTCAACTGGGGCTTCCATCGTGAATCCTGAGAGCTGACCTGAAATGGCTCGCCTCTGTGATCTGTATCTATGTGCAAAGAGAAAACGTACAGCGGGCAGGCCTCCCCCTTTAGCAGACTTATATAAGGGGCTATATTGGAAAAAAGGGAAGCCTATAAGGGTTTTGAGAGAGACATAGGAGGTGACAATTAGATTGAGATGGAAGAACGTACACTGGAGTGGGTCCGAGTGAGTTGGAGAAGGATGAAGTGAGGGGAGACGGAGGAGAGAGTCAAAGAGATGGAAAGGAGTCCATAGAAACAGGTATACTTGACAGTTTGTGGTTCGGGGATCATCCGAGAGACACCGCATGGTTGCAATGATGAAAGGAATCGAGAGCTTCGCGTCCTAGGGTTTCTCTCTTTAATCAGGGGCCCTGAGGAGAGAACCTTGCAGCCTGTGGGCCCCTGGCTGCTGCTAGCCACTGTCATGCTAATAAAAGAGGCTCAGGGTGTGAATGGAGAGGCTAGCTTGTTACCCGTGTGCTAATTAATGCATGCGTCAGGGGTGGCTGTGTGAGTGAGGGTTTTTATGCATTTTAATGAGGTATCTGTGTATGTGTGAGTGTGTGCTGCCGTGGCAGGATGATGGGGACAAGCACGGAGTGAGATTGATGTCCGCCCTGGTTTTTTAAAAATAGGGGCTCAAGAGTGAAACTCCCAGCAGATGAACGCAGGAATGGTGAAATAATTTGCTGAGAATTACCGGATTTGTTTCATCTTACCGCTCCGTGATGTTTCCCTAACTAGAGCTAGTATACTCTGTACTTTTATGTTTTTAATTCTAATACTGGTGCAACATTTGTTGATTGGTTTAATCAGGATTTGACATTTTCGGCATCATCATTATCAATGCATAGACTTTAAAACTTCCTCAGCAACAGCTTAGAGTGTCGTAATTATTTTCGCAGTAGAAACAATCCCTGCGAAGCACACTGGCTGCTGTTTATCAGCGCTCTTGTGCCTGTCATTTACCAGACTATGACAAAAGAAATATCCTTAGAAAAAGGCCTCAGCCCAGACAACCCTTTCTGCCTGCCTCGTGTTCCCACGGATAGATGGGGGACTGAATGGGTAACAGCATTGTCTAAGCTGTTTGAGTCGGATGAAAAAAAAAAACGGCATTGTTGCACGTGTCACTCAGACAAGTCTTAGGGGCGTGTGTCAGGGTAAAGGGAGAGCCATCGAAGTCCGTGACCTTTTAATTTGCTGGTGGCCTCTCCCACAGCCCTCTGTGTTGGCCGTACATGCCCCATTCTGTGATGCAGGACTCTATCAATCTCCGCGGTACTGACAAGGGACATGTTTGCTAGATTCAATTTGACGGATGTAACCCAGGAGGAAAATTCATAAGTAGACGTTTGCCACGAAATGCTTTATCAACACATGTGAAAATAGCGCATGCACAGTGGGGGGTTGAGATAAATTAGGTTAAATGCTCGGAGGTTATAGCGTGCGAGAGAATTACGACGAGGACCGAAATGGGGAAATTGTCATCTTTGAAGAATTAAAATTATTTTCTAGAGCATCAACATGAATCTCTCGGAGGGTGTGACCCAGTAGAGAAGGGATGCGCTAATGAAATGTGCTCCACTTTTTTTCCACATCAATCAGCTTCCATACAAATTTAAACAGCCATTTTGAACATGCTCAGTGCCGTTTAAGGTCTCATCTTTTGCACAAAAGCAACAATACAAATATCATCTCAGTTCGACGGGACAGTGGAGGAGTGTTAACATACAAATTCCTGTTTTTGTAAGCGTCCGACGTGCGATTTTCGCTCTTCAAGGCGGCTACTTTTGTTGGAAACACAGTGTGCTGAATGACAGAATGCACTGTGGGATACTGCCTGCTAGATATATTGCCTTTACTTTGTTCCACTGGTACAGTTTCATGTATCCCATCCTACCCCCAACCTTGTCCACCCTTTAAAGTGCCATTATAAAAATGTCAAGGGGTCCCTCTCTCTTGTCCTGCTTGTCAAAATCCTGTGCCATTATGCAAATCACAGTGGGAACACACTCTCAGAGATTTACACAGGCTATAGGCAGTAGTGAATTCACATGATAACAGAATTAATCCTATACATGCGTAATGCATACATAAAATTAGGGAGTATTTTACATTTGCCCTGCAAGGTTAAAAAAAATAGCATGACATTAAGATGTATAATTTTTACATTATTGTTTCACTCTCCGTCCAGGAGCAGAAGCATATTCACTCACGGTTTGTGTTTTCCCAGGTATATTAAGCTCAAATAAATCCCTGTACTGTTTGCAGTTGATTATAAATTCTAGCAAATAAAGAAAAAGATCATATCATTAACCTCTAGTATCTGAATTTGAGGCATGTGTTTTGGATTCAGACCCATTCAGGTCCGTCAGACTCGCTGACGTTGTATTTGAATGGGTACTTTTCATTGAAAAGTCCTTACAAAATGGTCCAATGTCAGCACCCGTTTAAATTGTGTTTAAAGTGATTCTCTCAAAGACTCTTCAAAACTATTCAAAGCTATTTTTTTCCTTTTCTCTACCTATTTCCTTTTTTTGACTTGCCTGATTGTTTGCATTGCAGTTTCTCAAGAGGTTTCGCTCTACCGCCGAGATGGAGGCAGGGTGCATGAGGAAAAGATTCGGAAAGACACGGTGGTGGTGGTGGAGAACACGCCGGAAGTGGAGGTCAACTCTACAGCATCGCCATTCGGAGGGAGGATCATTAAAGCCATTTAAAATAACCTTTATTGCATTGCTTCCTAAGTAATGAAAAACACACTTCTCTCGAGAGCAAGTGAAAAGTCGAAAGTGTGTTTATATCCGTCTGCTGCGGAATGTTACATTAAAGAAAATCAAGGGAGGACAGATAACATCAATGCTCTATGACACATCAGCGCATCTATTAGCTGCAGAAAAAGCACGAGAGAGAGAGAGGGGGAGATAAAATAAAAACAGAGAGAGAAGTAGAGATCGGGCCTTCTGTTTTGACAGCCCCGAACAAGAATATTGCTCCATTGTTTGTTTTTCAGAGCAGAGAAGTCATGGATGCGGTTTGAGTGACAGTGAGTCCGATGCACGCTGACACGTAGAGCTGCTCCACATTTCCTCTAATTGCTCCGCATTGCCCGAGCTTGGCACACATGTAGGGCATGGTAAGATGTGCCTCTTTTTAGGTTGAAACATAGGTTACTGTGATTTGGCAGACAAAGAGGAAACGGGGGAGGAGGAGGAGGATGAGGAGGAGGAGGAGAAGGGCTTGAGGAGTCATTCTATTATTCCTGAAAGCCTACACTGAAGGACAGAGAGGTGATGGCCTTGTTTGTACAACTCTGTGGTATAATAATGTCGTGCATCGAATCTCCGGACGGTTAAAGAAAAGATATAGTGCAGCGCACCAGATATACGGCATCAGGAACCTTCTTCCAACTACGCGTTAAATGATTCCGACCGTAGGTTTTGTAGGTATAAGCAAATGCAGAAACAAAGCAGGGGCTGCGAGGGGCACAATACAGTGGCAGACATGGCGTCGGTTTTGATTCATGGTGTGCTGAAAAGCACAGAGATTGGAGGAAATCCTTGCAAGGGAGGGGAAAAGCCTCTATCTTTGCTGATGCTATTTTAATTAAATAGTTGCTAGGTTACATCGTGCAGAACGACAGGGGTGGGTGGTGTGGCATCGGCGCCCAGGCGAGGGGAGTGGTGTTTACGTGTGTGTTGGTGTGTGTGAATATGCATGCTTGTGTGTGTTAGGGGGCATGTCCTTGAACAATGAAAGCACATCCCTTTTTTTTCTCCCGACATCCAATCTATAATAAGGATTTCAAATGTGAGACATATTGACATGAAATACAGTGAGAGCGATTTTACGCTCTCTAAAACTCTCTCCCTCTCCGTCGCTTCATCCACATATTTGTCTGTCTTTTTCATTTTTCTCTCACAGATCAGAGGAAGGGGGGAAGTCCTCTTTCATCTCCGTGGCAGTGCTTTTCACCTCCACCGGTGACTTACTGAGGACTACTTCTCCCATTGCACCCTGGGATGCCAGACAGTGGAGAATGCCATGGGCCTATGTGCCCTGGCAACCACTCCTGTTTCGGATGCCCCCCTCCCCTCCCCAACGCACACACACACACACACACACACACCTCGAGTCTCCTTTAACTCTCCCCTCCCATCCTCTGTCCTGAACTTTGACCACACAGAGACCCAGACAGGGGACTGATGGATGGGGTTGGAGCAGCAGAGAGTCCCTTGATGTTGGAAATAAATCTGACAGGCCCTACTGGATAAGGCCAAGCATAATCTTCATTGGCTTCGGGCTGAGGGGTTTGTGTGTGCATATGTGTGTATTTTCAACACCTTTTTTCTCTTTTCTTTTCCGCACCCTACCTCCACTCCACCTCGGCCCTTCTTGTCTCTATGCCAGCAGAGATAATGCCATAATTTAAAACAGCTATGCATTGTAGAAGATGAATGTTGCTTTTCTTGCTTAATATGCATTCGCCACTACTAGATAATAGTCTTTTTGTAGGAAGAATAAAAGAGGCACCTTCAAAAGGATTTTTTTTTTTTTTTACGTCATATTCTCTCCCTAATGTGTTAAGGGTGATATATAATTCTTTCATTAGACGCAAAATTGATAGTGATGAAAGTCTGCTGCATTTTTCTATAGCTCTTCCGCTTTCATATTCTCGGGTAAAATATTGCAAGGCGAAGAAAAAAAAAAACGGTATGTGTTCTAAGTGTATATTACACTGGCTTAAAGAAGAGACACGCACACACACACACAGACACGTTATTTTGCAGAAATGCACTGTTAATGCGCACGGCATGAATATGTATTCAGTCTCAGTCACATTTACACCTCCATGTCTCCCCAGCAGACTGTGCGGCAGGAGGCACATGAGCTAAGGTATGTCTGAGTGCCTGGACTGGGAGAAGCTGGGGGCCGAGCGTTGAGGGCCCAGTTTCCCCCCGGGACCCCTTGATGGTCAGCGTGTGCTCCATCAGGATTCAACAAGAGGTCGGGGTCATTCGAGGGAGCATGGTGTCAAGACGTGACCTTCTCAAACAGGATCAAATGGGAAATAAACTCTCTGGGTCATGACAAGGTCACGTTAGGAATTTTCTTGTTGCTGAGCGATTGACAATATTTTTTACTGAACTGACTGCTTACATCATTATTTTGTGTCCTAAATTGTCAAAAAATACTGTTTTCTTCTCTTCGCAATTTCAAAATGCAGTGGATTGTAGATCTGTGTGAAAACTATTGTGCAGGTTTTCTTTAAGTGTGTCTGCTTGTTCCTTTTTATCGTCCAAACTAAATATCAGAATGCATATGATGTGAATAGAACTGAACAGTAATAATTATTCACAATCATGTTGGAAAAAAAAACATCATCCTTTTCTACAAGCAAATTGACAGGCTCAAAATAAATGTCTCCCACTGTATCCAGGTTTACGGACTTCATTCCAATCAGTAGAACATTTCCTGAAAACATCGCGGAGCAGCATTATCTTAATTAGGCACATATGCTGAGTATAAAGCAATGTGTGGGAGGACCTGGAGGTCGAGGCTCTCTGTGAATGCAATGTGTATCATCAGTCTAATAAAACATAACACAGAAAAATGAAGTCCGTTGGACCTGTGGCACGCAGAACAACAGGAACCCTGCAAAACGATGCCGGTTTCAGCTGCACGCGTGTGCATATGCGCGTTTGTATAAGGGTATTGTCAGAGTGCAGCACCACAAAGGATGCAATTATAGAAATATGTTTGTTACTGTACTAATGCTTTCTTTATAATTGAAATGAGGAAAAAAAAAAACACCCTGAGTAGAAATTGCCATGTGGGCTCGAGCTCCTTTGTCCGAGAGTGAGCAGCACATTCAACGAAGAGCATGGAGGTGTGATTCGAACGCGAGGAATGGATGAAGACAACTGTGCATTCCTCACAATTTCTTTCAATTAAAGTGTCACTCAAAGTGCTCCATGAATGACACTAATATCATATTGTGCAGCATTCCATATCAAAGATCTCATCGATGCTCGGCCTTCTTTGGCTCCCTCTGAGGCCTGTGCCCCCCCACCATCCCCACCACCACCACCCTGCACCCCCCGCATTATCACCATCATCATTTGGACATGAAAGGAGGAAAAACAAGTGCTGCACCGCCGCCGTGGGGAAACCTTCTATGGGCTTTTGAATTCGCAACCAAGTTTGTAATTTATGAACAAATTAGCCGGGTGCTCTCTGATTGGACGGCGCTAAAAAGCTGGAATTCTCTTAATGCTCAAAGCAAGCAGGGTCCCCCTCCCTCTTCCCCCCCACCCCCACACCGCCTGCACTGTCAGGATCAGTTGGTGGCACTAGGGGGCAGTCAACTCTGTTGGTTGTTATTGCTGGGGAGGGCATCTACAGTAGAATATTCCTCAGGAAAACGGGAACAGAGAAGCCTCAAAAAGGACATGTATGGAATTAATTGAAGTCACTAATGTTCAAATGTGTCACATTTAAACTGTCCTGACTCCCGGTCACACGACGGTACAAAATAAAGATAAAAACAATCAACAGCCGGGTGTCAAAACCAGAACATGGAGAGCTCCACAGACACTGGGGAGAGGACGAGTTAACCTGTGAACAGTGCTGCATGTTTTCCTATTAAATTGGAAGGTATTATTCTTATGTTGATCATATGAGTGAATCATTGATTACACGTACAAGACACATCAATATAAGATCCTACTTGGTGGATGTTTCTCACTCGACGAAGGAGAAGCTGAAACAAACGCATACAAATACCACACGATGAGATGTTTGTTCACGCTGGAGCCTCACTGCTCAAACGGCCGGTGCAAAGACCGTTAATAGGCAGCGTTTCTAACAGAATTCACCTTTGATCACTTTGTGAGGTTGCTTAAGCCGCACCCACACCCCCTAACTGCTTCTGGTTTAATTCTCAATAATAATGAGAAAGTCTGAGATGAATAATAAAAAAAAAATAAATAAAGCTAAATCTTATCTATATCTAATTTAATTTTAGAAATGTCACCGTTGGTTTTAATTTGTGTAAGCACTGGATTCAAGCACACACACACACACACACACACACACACACACACACACACACACACACACACACACTTGCAGCAGCTACTGTATAGTGCTGTGTCTGTGCTGGTATAGTGACTATCAGGGGGTCTGCTAATTAAAGGCCTACAACAATGAAGCGTGGAAAACCCAAAGGAACAGTGTTCATCTCCATATGAATTAATGTGAGGGCAGAAGTGATTACCACGTGGGCAGTCAGCCATTTCATATTTCTAGCACGAGGCGTTGGATCTGTGAAATCTGAACCATGACGAGATGTAAATGAAGTTTGCTAGGTGATGAGCTTTATATTTGTTTTTCTTTTTTGCCTTTTTTTTTTTCTTCCCATCTTTCTGCTAACTGGTGCAGGTTTAATTGAGAGTCACATACGCAGCCGGCTTAAAAGATGAACAATATTTTTTCCAAGGTGCAACGATGCAAATGATAAATACAGAGTTTTAGTGTGAAAGTAAAATTCGTCCCAAAAGAGGAAAACAACACCGTGAAGAAATGTGACCTTAAATGTTGCAGTGTGTCGTGTTCCACTGTTTGACTGTCGGCAATCTGTTTAATTTGACTTCCCTCCATTCTTTTCAACACCTCTCCAAATATTCTTAGTATTGTGATCTCTGCATTACTTAAAAACAGCATGAATATATTGCGGATTGTTCTAACCCGTGCTGCAATATTTCGTCTCAATTATCTATTAACGGTTTTGTCATAATGTCAGTTTTTTTCTGCCGCTTTGCAGAATGTGCATCATTTTGAACACGAGACGAATAATCTTCATAATTATCTACCCGGTTTCAGAAATGTCAGTTTTTCAAAAGCCCACTCCCCTCGTCGCGGCTAACACTAAAATGTTTTGTGTCACCTTTTCAGCTGTTGCCATGGCAATGCGACGATAATTGCATTAGATTTGAGGTGATTGCAACATGTTGATCCCAATCAACAGATGTGTAACTGGCACTTAATTCAGCAGGGGACCTTTTCTGCTTTTCATATCTGTGTTGTAATTTTGAGGTAAAATAAGAAGAAGAAGAAGAAGAAGCTTAAAATTATAAAAACAGGTCAGGGGAGTTCAGTTTAGTAAAGGTCACTCTTTCAGTTTCTTCCCGATACAAGGTCAGGCCAATCATGAGGCCTGGCTGCTGCATCCCGCAAGTAGACATGAGGGCGGGATCAACAGTCCCTCTCAGAAAGCCTCCTATTAAAGCAGCACTTCTCCAGAAAGCTCTCAGTTCTTCCGGCTGTATCGGGGCGGGGGTGTCCGCTCGCCAACATGAAGCAGAGCACCACGCCACCAAGTCCATCTGCTGTTATACTCAGACAAAACTGTGGCAGACAAAAAAAAACGAGTGCATGCATTTTTTACGTCTCGGCTTGCTTGCAGTTCATTATCATGCTGCCACAACCAGCCTCTAAAAAGCCTCTCCAGATGATCCAGAATGCTGCTGCACACGTCCTCATACGGACACAAGGTCATGTTTCTCCTATACTAGCTTCTCTGCACTGGCTCCCTTTAAAATCCAGGATCTACAATCCTTCTCCGACCCTTCGAAGCCCTTAATGGTCGGGTACCATCATATCTCTAAGAGCTCATAATACCTTATAACCTCACAGGAGCGGAGCACTAACAGAGTTCAGTTTAACTTGGGGCGTCGAGCATCTCTGAAAGTAGAATGGGACGCAGCGTGATCAGCAGTCAGGCTGCTTCCAGTGCAGGTCCAGGTGGCGGTCCCCCATCCTTTAGTTATGCCGCTCCAGACCTGGACTGCTGGAAGACTTTCCGTGATGCTCTGACCTCCTCTCTTCCATCTGTATGTAGTCATACCCTATTAATACAGGTTACTGATTCTCTGCTACTGTCGCTCTCTGCAGGTATTTCTGCCTCCGGAGCCGCAGAATCTGGATCCACGGTCCTGCTTAACGCCCACTGCTGCAATTATCATTTCTACATCTCTATTTGGAACTTGGACTGTGTTCTTTTTCCTTCTGCTCTCTCTCTCTCTCTTGACCTCTCTCACTCTGTTATTCCCGGAGTATAACTTGCCTCAAGGAGTTTGGAAACATTAGTCATTTCATCCCCACTCCAACAACCTTTACTCAGAGGGGTCGCATGGACTAAGAAGAGCAAATCGATGGCCGTCGACTACTTGTATCAATGGCGGTTGGCACGAGGACGTATCTTTAAAATTACAGCGATGCCAAGAGCACAATAACAGTATTACTTATTCTACCAAAAGAAGACAGTTTTAAAATAACTCCAGAGATGCTGAACACAAAAAAAGAGCTACTTCAGTCTTTCAAGTCCAAGGCGAGGGACACGCTGCTCGAGGAAAGACCTCGTGCTGATAGTCTTCAAGTGCAGAGAGGCTTTAGTGAGAAATACTGCAAAAAACTCACATGTGAATTTGTTTGGGACAATATCATTCCCTCCCGGCATTAATATCAAGGCCGAAAAAACAGTCGTGCGATACTTGTATCAGACACACACTTTATTCAAGATCTTCAACAGCTCCCCACAAGTGAAGACATACAAACCAGTCGATCTTCATCACAGGGGAGAAATGATTAGCCCACTAGATGTATAAAGCAGAGAACTCGCTCCAACAGGTGAATAAAGGAGCCTCTCCACGTCTTATTGATCGGTCTGCCGATGAATGAGTGTATTGGTCCAGTTTCCTGCTCATGCGGACAATGATATTCAAGGTCTGTACTAACGGGCTGTTTTTCTCTTCTCCGTCAACCTTTCCAGCAAGAACAGCGACTACAGGAAGAGCAAATCGATGGCAGTTGACCGCTTATATCAACGCCAGTTTGCCACAAGGACACGTTTTATGACTACAGTAACGCTTAAAGCACAAAAACAGTTAATTGAGTCGACTAAAAAGTACAATTTCTCTCCCGAGACATTGAAGACTGAAGAAGAAGCTCCTTTCAGGCCTTTTTGTGTGTCGTCTGGAAGTGCTTTTACAGGCTTTGATAAGGGATATGTGTAGAAATATCGTGTAACTTAGGGTCCCATATGTGAATATGAGGATCCAATTTTCTTCAAGCATGCTCAAGAACGATGAGGCCACCCCGAAACCAAACATAAAGAAAGGAAGCTTGTCAATAAAAGCCCAAACTTTGTTTAAAACACTTTATTCAGGCTATTTAACAGTTTCCCTCATCTGACGATGAACAAGTTCTTCTTCATCCTGTTTAAAAAAACAAAATGCTCCTGTTACATTTACTTAGAAGAGAAATAGCTGAAACAGCGTACAAGCTTTTTTGTTCTCAATCATATTTCACTGACTGGTCCTCCTGGTGACATCATCTGCAGGGGCGGTTCAACCAGGGGAGAGAAATAATCAAATAGATTTGTCTTTGGTGAGGAGTAATACCTGTGCAGAGCCGTAACTATAACACGCAATACACCAATAAATCAAATTTTACAAATGAATTAAGTACAGTGCAGACTGCTTGGACAGGGAACCACATGTTTGTGTCTGAAATGTAATCATAACTAATAACTTGCTAATCGATAAACCGTCACCAAGTTACTTGGAAAGTTTATTTTCCCAGGTGTTTTCAACTGAAACAAACAGTAAAAAAAAACTAAAAAAATGAATACAAAGTTGAAGTCATTCATTTAATATTTTAGAATGTCAGGAAATGAGATTTCAAATTGCAGGGGGCGGGACTCCGGGCGCTGGTGAATGTTGGCTCCATGGCAACGGCCTTGCTCCCTCACGCAGGCCAGGGTATCAAACTATGTCAGTTGGGCAATTCATTCAGATATTTCCAAGGAGAAGAGATGAACAGAGTTTGGTCTGTTTGGGCTCAGCGCTCATCTGGAGGATTAAACACGTTCATACCGAAGGTGCAAAACACTTGTAAAGCTTCTTAACTGACCCGACCCCCCCGTTGTTGTCATCACACATGAAGCCAGTTGATCACACGCACATAAATATGCAACTTAAAGACCCTTCAACAAAGTAAAGAACATAATTTATTCAAGAAACAGTGCTAAAGCAGAAATAAATACAAGAACAACGTCTGTAATTTACTTTGTGGATCCAGAAATGACTTTCAGTGGTAACAAACAGGAGGACCAGCGCCTCGTGAGGCCAATGAACTCTGAAAGTATCCCAGCTACTTCTCAACTAAAAAAAACTGTCACTTGCAAAGATTTGTCAGAACATTTCAAAACAACTGATTGAAGTCACAACGCACTCAAAAAAAACAAAACAAATATAGAGTTGGATGTAAAAATTAGAAATGTTCACAGGCCTAAACATGAATAATAAATTAAAACAAGAATCATCAACAAAAATAGTCATTATGACAAATAGGATTTTTTTTGACCTAACCACACAAGTTGGAGGAGAAGCAGATTAGCGGATGATAGAGGGCGAGAAAGGAGATTAGGAAGCGCAGGGGAGGGGAATCACTCAGACAAATCATTTTAATGAAAACAATCTAGAAAATAGGCAGGATTGATACATTCATTATGTGCGTGTTCCCCGTCATTTAGAACAAACTGAAGCTAAGACTTTCGACATCAGGAGCTTAGAAGGTGATATGGTGCTGCTTGACTTTGTCATGTGTTCTGTACAGGATCCGTAAAGCTGGAATTGATGACATGAAAAACGCCAGAGAACCACGAGACAGCGTTTCCACACGGTGTTCTACATTCCTGAAAGGACTGGACAATCGTATTGGCCCAGTTCTTCGTCAGCACCACAACTTCATGTGCATACATTGACTCGTTAGAGAGTTACAGTGTGCGATGAGACGGTCGTGTCGTGTACACCAGCTCGGCTTTTCCCTCTTTATCTACGTGGATCTAAAGAAATCATAAGGCCCCCAGTGTTGTAGTCGACTGGTAGTTTCAAGCACTCGCTGACACCAAATCTACAGCCGGCGGGGGAACAGGGGAACAGAAGCACTTGGCACCATTTTGAAATCAAACATTTAACACATCCACAATTTGATCCGTTAGAAAAAAAAAAAACAATAACAAAAGTCTCTTCTCGAATGGTTTTAAAAGCATCGGATGGGTGAAAGTAAAAAAAAAAATAACCGAGGAAAGGAGAGCATGAAGGCATTAGCTTATCAACAGTAGCTGTGATCACCTCTTGATCACAATGCCCTTTCACAGCCTCAGCAGAGATCCGAAAACATGCAAACAGACACGAGCACACCTTGGCTGAGCGGCTCCTCCCTTTAAATCCTCCCTGCTGCTGACAAAGAGCTCAGAACTCTCTTTCACTTCTCTTTTAAAATGGCTCAGTTAAAACCAGAGAGGTCACAATGCAAACAAGCCTCACAGACCTATTGGAACGTCTTTAACACGAGAACCTTGGTTTCTCCTTCAGGGTGAGACCCCTCCCTCTTCCTTCGAGACTTTTTAAGACTTTTTCAGACATTTTGTGTCGCATCAAAATTACATTTGAACATTTAACTATTCACACTCAATTAAAAAAAACAAACACACGGCCCCAAGTTAGGCAGTTGTCAGTTCACCAAATCTGCTTGAAATTAGTTTAATTGTGGGAGTATATGCCTCTATTAACTTCTCAATTCCATCTTATCTTGGGACCAGGATGCAGCTCTGTAGGCTTCGATGCATCTTTACAGAAAATGTAGCGCTCTTGGAATATAGATAGTTGCACAAATCTTCATGTCGAGGAGCTGCACATGTGCACAGTTAAAACAAAGTAAGTACTTTTAAGAGTTTCTGATTCAATACCATTTAAAACGGAGTCGTTAGGGCTTAATTGCCCGCTGCTCACGACAGGAATTACATTAGCAAAGGCATCAATCCAAAACACCACGGCCATGTGGGAAGTTGTGAGGGGCAGCGCCTACGACTAACTAATGTTCCCGACACCAGGTCATGAAGAGTGTTGATGGGAAAGTGTTTTAAATCTCTTCAACTGCCACATTACATTAATGTGTAATTAGTCATCAGCCCGTGCTGATATTATTCCACATTCAAATCATTCAAATTTGAAACAGACAACTGGACTAATTCACCAATATTATGCCGATGGACTACGAATATTATTCATAAATTAGTTATAATTAGTTATTAAAATGTATAAATCTCGCTCTCCAAATAAAAAGGTAGTGATTGTAAAAGTAAAAACTATGACAAGAGTTCACAGAGTCATCTGCGGAGGAAGCACTGGAGGTTGACCCCTGGAGCTCTGATGATATGGTCAGTCATTACCAGGTGGGTGGAGGCGATGTGGAGCAGAGTCATCAACAGGCCTCGGTCGCCCCCCACGCACTCCTCTATGATCAGGGCACACCTACGGTAACTCTGTGGGAGTCTGGGTGCTGGTAGGTAGGTGATGCTATGCCGCCATGAGATACTGATGGTAAAAGAGGCCAAAGAGGGAGGTGGAGAAGAGGCAGGCAGCAATCCACCACGTAAAAAAAGAGAAGAGGCCTCGGAAAAGCAGGGGGCTGAAGACAGTCTGCAGGCCTCCAAAGGCCATTGAGAGCTGGGCGACTGACGCCCCCGCTCCTGTTACTACCACTGAAGCTGGTGTTGGGGCCGCTGTTGGTGCTTCCCCCATTGCAGAGTAAGAGTTCATTTCATGGGTGCAAGGCAGGACTTCTTCTTCATAGAACCCCCAGGAGTGTCCACCTGTACGTAAAAGGAGAAACTTCCTGTGAGCGGCACAGAAAAAGTCTAAACAGGAAGATCATCAAACATTGCATCACTCACCTAAGGTTTTTAGCAGCAAGGTCGTGTGCAGCAACATCACCAGTGGTGCCACATACTGGAGTGCGATTACACACAAGTAGTAAAAAACACGTGCGACCTGCGTGACATGACAGGAAGAAGAATAACGACAAGGTGAACTGTTGCGTAAACTTTATAAGGTTGTAGTGTAGCTATATAAAACACAGGCAGACTACCGGTCAGCCCGTCGGCAAAGAGGATGAATCCTTCATACTGTGGCGTTTACAGACACTAAAATAGTTTAATCCTACTCATATACGACTGCTTTATAATCACAGTCCCCAAAAAAGACGCAGAACCAGACCAAAACAGTCCCTCATGTCGGGTGGACTCATAAATGATGTGATGGGAGATGATCATGCATAATTTATACTCTGTGCACAGATGATCTGGGTTTGCGCTTTGCTCCTTAATTCAAAGTTTGGCCCTTAAATGTTTCCATATTTGCTTTTAATAAGTGTCTTAATTGAAATATTTCCTCAGTTGGCCTCGTCTCAGCAGCTACTATAGAGTGACACACGGGTTCAACAGACAACACTATATATTTATATATTAACAAAGAATTGGAGGGGATATAATCCGGATTATGATGAACATGATTTTAATCACCATCTTCTGCAGGTCCACGGTACTAATCCGTCCCGCCTCCTTCTTCATCTGGTCCACACCTTTCTGGGCCAGGTTGAGATAGGCCTGCAAATGATGTCTCATCATAGCGAGCCGGAGCACACACATCAGTATGATGGTCCATAACCGCAATGTATCGTACGTCTGCTCAGCCATCCTGATATTAATAGGAAGAAAGTGGTGAGTCAAAGAGGAGGGATGAAGGGATGACAGCTGTGCTAGTAACTGCTCCATCATTTGGGTGCTAGACCGAGACAATGGGACAGAAATGAAAGATAGTAAGAGCAAAGGAGTCGTGCGCAACTCAGAAGAAGAAGTAAAAGAAGGCGAAATTGAGAGATCAAACATTATAAAACTGTTTGTAATTGAACGCATCACCGTCACTGTCAGCAGGAAAAGAAAGTTAAGAGACATGAGAGGATTCGGACGTACGCAGGAAATAGAAGACGCTTTTCTTGGAAAGAGAAAAACGAACAAACGACAGTTGTGATAAGAGCTTTTCTTCAGGTATGATCAATACATTTGTGAGTTCACATCAGAGAGCTGAATACATTCCTTGTCAAAAAGATATATTATGAATCAAAACTGCTGCTTCATTATTTACTTTCATTTTCAAGCACAGGCGACACAATTACTGTTCTTTCCTTGGCCATGCCGTGTCATCAGGCTAATTGGACTGGTGGTTCTTTGGATATAAAAAAAAGAGCCCCACTTGCTTTGCTCCTAAGTATAAGAGGTGTGATGGCTTCCCCTGTTAACACAAACTGTGCTATGGAGCTTCTTCCCTTAATAATCAAACTGAGTAGTCTAAACTATTGTTTTAAATGTTCAGATTGATTACACACTTAACTACACAACTGATTAAAGACTTATTTAGCTACTGTGTTATACACAATTCATTTAAAAGGATAAGCTGATAGAAATTAACTCATCCTCTTATATTTGCAAACAACCCAACACAGGTTTCTGTCTTCATATGAGCAGTGGACATGTTAGTAGTTCAAATGAAATGCAGTCTCGTGCACATCTCGTGCAGCAACTCTCGTGCAGCAACTCCAACACCTGTATTATTGTCATATCCAAACTACCTTTACTTACAAAGGCACACTGTCCTTTCCCAGGTTGGGGTTCATTAAGTAGTCCTTGGTGATGGGCTTCACCCACAGCAGGACCATGATAAGAGGGGACAGGAAGTTGATATGAAGCAGAGTCCTACAGAACAGGAAACATGAAGATTGACAGTTGAAAAAAAAAATAAGGCAACACTAAACTGTAATTCAACATAGTGAGACATTATGGTGGATACTATCGGACTAACTCTGAGATGAAAACCAAGGCCCACAAGGGCTTGGATATAATCCCTGTTAGTCACAGGGTCTGAAGATGTAAGCTCATGACAGTTAAGAGGAACGGAAGAGGAGGCCATTTTGGAGATTCTGCTATACCAAAGTAGATTATCTGGAAGCGACGTGCTCCCTGCTCTGCACCCCTATCATGGTCGTAGACTTGGCACCCAGGGGTTTTTGAAATAGAAACCCGCCTCAACTGAGGAAGTCCTCATCTGACCCACAAGGTAGTCGTGAATCTGACACGCTCAGAATAGTAAGAGACAACTACAAATACACTATAGCAGAAAAATCTATTCCAATGAACAATTCACCGTTGTATCATTAAAATATGCGAGGGGAAGCTACACTCATGCAACTGGCAAAAGGAAACAATACATGAATATCATAGAATAATTTAAACGTTTTACACACAAAAATATCGTCGTACTAGAACGGTCCTTTGAGTCGAGGAAGTTACAGTAGTTGCAAAGAGTTTGCTGTGACTTTCTCGCCTTTCCATCCTTCCAACTTTGAATTAAGATGCCATACGTATTCAGTGAATAGCTGAACAGTACAAGAGGAAACAGACTCACTGTGTAACTTTGGCTGTGGTCACGTTGAGGGCATCCAGGTGCATCTGGGCCAATCGTAGACCGGGGAACGTTAAAAAGGCTCCAATCAGGGAGCAGAGGAGGGCCAGGATGAGCTTGAAGGTGAGTTTAGAAATGGGACCCCTGCGAAAGAGAAAACACAGTGACATTCAACTGTAGTTTCGTAAGTCATAAAGAATTCATGAAGGCAGAGAAAACAAAAGATACTGCAGGCAGACTGAAAGGGTACATACTGTGACTCTAAACCCTGGTGCTCCAGAAACTGGAGAGCGCTGTCAGAGAAATTCACAAAACCTAGAAGGGAAGAAATGTTTGACTGTGACTCACACTAAGAGCAACCGGATTTGAATACATCAAGAAAACATAGTGCAGCACTCACCAGTCTCCAAACCAAATTCCAGGTAGTTTTCAGTGACAATGAGAATGGCCATGGCTTTCACAAAGAAGAAGAAAGCAAAAGTAATGCAGAGGGAGCGCTCGCCTCCTTCCTCCAACTTGAAGTAGTGGGCCGTGAGAGAGAACAGAGTCTTGCTGAAGGGACAGAGTCAAGGGAAACGCATCTCCAGAAGCACATTGGCATTTAAATAATTGATTTGCTAATATTTTCTCAATGTCTTTTACAGGTTCAAGGGAAATCGAAGCTTGTTATTCACCACACAGGATGTTTTCTGTTTTTACACAACCACACAGTTTGTGCACAACTACAGGCCCTGTGTGAACCCTCTCCCCATCAGTGCCACACGAACCCTGCTGCACAGCATGTCAGTGTGGGGTTCTGGCCCTGAGGTCAGAACGGTGTAACATGCTGTCCCCGTCAACCCTGATCAGAAGGCTACTGATGGAGCTGGTTTCTACAGTGAACTACGGTCACCACAACATTTCAGGTGGTGGCAAGCCAATTTTTCACTCCCCTTCAGACAATTTCAAGAGTTTTGTTCAATCCGATGGAGTTTTCTTTCTTCCTCTAACCTTTAATCAGTACTTTGGCGACAGCTGCATAAACACTCGGCGGACCAGTTGGAGCCAGCATGAAGCCGAAAGAGAAATACAGCCATGGGTGCGTTATCATGTAGTGGGCTAAAATGAATATACCCCTGTGTTGACCTGTAAACATTGGCCAGAGAGGGATTTTCATTCAAATTTATAAATTTCAGTAAACAAGGAGGGGGAAAAGCAGGGTACTATTACATGCAACTATGTGTAGAGTGTGCTGCTCCTGTGTTATCAGTGAGGGTTAACGGAGCAGCGCTGATCTCCGGGGCAAGATTCTTAAACATTGTCATCAGAGCTGGAATAGGAAAACTGAAATCAAGTGTCCCATTAACACATATATTGAACCAACATATTCCCTCATCTTCATAGTCCCATTTCATCTCTTCCCCCCGTCTGTCTCTCTGTCCCCCCCACAAGCATATCTGTATGTTGGGCTGTGAAAAATTGGGCCTCCAATCTGCGACGTAGGCAGGAAATGACACACCATTTGACCACGACGAGCTGGGGTTGACCAGGAGCTCTGGAAAGATTGATTCCTGTGGTTGGTGGCAAGGATAATGCATATTATTAAACCATCATTCAGCGTAGCAAAATAGCAGGTAGCTGTGGAGCACAACAGGTGCTGGCAGTCAAGCCAGTAGGAGCTGTAGGAGCACCTCTGCTGCTGCATCCGCACAATCACAGTGAAATGGTTTGGAGTCCCCTATAGACAAAGGGATGTTAAACTATGACATATATAGGAAGCTGGTAAGTGAAAATAATGGAAATGTGAGTGCAGAGGAGAACCCGCGATGTTATCAAGCTACCCACAGACATGATTTACAGCACAGAACAGTTGACACAGCTTACAGGATGAACGGAGATGTAAAGAGTGACTGATTTAAGGATACATAACAAAGGCGAGTACTAGCAGGCTCCAGACCACACTGATGTTCATCTCTCCTGCAGGCTGAGCCACACTGTAGTACAGTTCCGTTATCAGGTACACCACAGTCGCCGCTACTGTGAAATCCACCAACCACTGGAACTCGGGGAAGTAGTGCAATGCTGGGGACATAAAAGAGTATAATTATATCCAAATACATGATAACAAAATGTATCCGGAACACATTGGAGTGTGAGAGTGAACAATCAAGATTCAACTTTCTTAGGCAGACATGTCTCCTCTTTGATTTATACCTAATGTGTCGACTTCTGTGATGCATTTCGTCTCCAGCTGCAAGTCTATGTCCTTGGGTACCGTTAGCGGCTTATTGTCTATGTGACCATTGTGCTTCCTGGAGGCAAAGAGGACACAGCAGAAAAGGAACAAATAGCGTCAGGAAAAATGGAGAAAAGCGGCTGTAAATACAACAGAACTTCAGACCATTGTGCAGTAATACAAACGATATCATACACCATGGTGCTGAGAAGTGATCCTGTAAGTGGGGTGTGTTCCAGCAGACATTTATATTCAGTCTGTTTCTTTGACTGAATCCTGAGAGCGTGCTGGTGACTTGTCCCGTAAACTATAATTTAAAGAACTTACCGTACATCGATGCTGACAATTCACCAGACGACACCATGTTTGATTTCCTACCTTCCAAAAGCTCACTGATAGCCAATCCATTGCAGGTAACGAAAGGAAAGTTGATTATCAAAGTCAAAATTAATTTGCAGCATGTTGACTGTGGGCACGCTTTGCTGTATATATTCATTTTTGCCATATTTAATAAAAGTCAAACATACACATGTACAGAGTATCAATGGTGGACTTACTTATATTACTGCTAATACTACTGGACTTTTCTGTGATCAAAGGGTGGAATACATAGGCAGCACTCAGGGACTAACAGCAGGTGAATGGAGAGCTTTTCTTTGAAGAACTGTCTGATGGGCTTTGTTTGTTCAGCCCTGTACGCGCTAGATTCACAGGACAATACCACTGTAAGACTCAAGGGCCAAACATGTCTCGGACAGATTTCATCTCCGAGGCACCTGACAGGAAAGAGGGGCTCAGGTTCACCCCTGACTGAGGGAGTTTGACTGTTAACAAAAGGAACAGAGCTGCGAGGCACGAGCTGGCGAAAAGACAGTGATCCATCTTTTTCTTTAAGGGATTACCGAACATGTGGTGCTAGGGAACACTGACCCGCCTCATACAGGGTCAGAGAAAGGACTATTCTACAACCCCCCCTTGCCTCCAAAGTTGGGAGCTGGACACCATGTGGAACAGTAAGGATTAACCCTCAGTTGCGACTTCAATTAAAATTCACATTTAAAAGTAGAGTGCAATGGTAAAGCAGTAAATTCACGTTAGCATCTTCAGTACTGAATATTTTCTTCTTTATTGCAAAGTAGACGAATCATCTTCCACAATCAAAGCACAACATCTGACCACTTTCAGGGTGTAATCATAGTTTGGAAATTTTGACTTCAGAATCAAATAACCTAAATAGTAACAGCCGCAAAAACCGGACCCAGTAGACATGGAGACGTCTAAGCCAAGGTCCTCGGAGCCTGCACCAAGAACCCCAAAGAACAAAACAACAAAACCAGAATTGTCTCTTTACTTGAAAACAGGCCTTAAATGAGCCACATAAACACATCAGTTTCATCTCTTCGTCGACATGCCTGTGGTCTCCATCCATTTCAAACGTCTGCTTCTCATCAGTTCTGTCCCCTCTGATGAAAGGGGTGTCTTTCGTTCCTTCTGTGCCATTGCATTCCCCAAAACCCCAAACCAAAGCTCTTCTTCATTCCAACCAGACACCCCATTGCTCAGACACACATACCTGTCTTTCCTCTTCTGTCCTTTTTGTTTCCCAGCTAAGCTCCTCAACTCATCTTCCGTAGGGTGCTGATACCACCGCAGACTGGGAACAAAGAGAAAAAAACAGATGTGAAATCAGGCACAGAGTAAAGGAGGAAAGAGCATTAAAAAGGACACAAAAAAGCAGTTTTGGGTGAAAACAAGAATCAAGACAGATTCGTTGTTCGGCTGTGCTACCATTACAACATCAAATAATTTACTCTGTTTACTCTGCGGTGCAGAGCGAGTCAGGTTAAGTGATTTAGGCTTAAACAAGAAA
>CAAKHC010003508.1:0-11006 GCA_901007825.1 Macroramphosus scolopax | reverse complement strand
GAAACCCGATGCTTGTCCGATGCTGACTCGATGTAACTGATATGCCCCTGTTTACATGAATTTGCATAACCCAGATCTTGTCCGGTAGTTGTCTTGTACGATGCTAATTACTGCATGTAACCGCACTGAGTGACTCTTCAACTGCAAACTCATCACCAAAAACAGTAAATCCTCTTTTGTCTTCTCAACATCCAATATGCAATGTAGAGGGAAGTCAACTACTATAGAGAAAGCTATCCATCAATTGATTCATGAAGAGAGAAGAAATTATGCCAAACAAAGCATCTTTTATTAACTTATTTTCTGACTCTCAACTAATGTCCAATGCCATTGGAATACAGGACGAGTGGGTCGTCCTCATGCTAGTGCTAGTGATGTACTTTTTTCACAGCTATTCAACAAACATGTGTGTCCCCACCGTGTCTACAGATCCCCAAAAGATGTTTGTCTGTTGGTGTATTTACTTAAAAACTATCAACAAGGCTGATTTTCACAGAACTAATTGGAAGATTGTAGCCACGGTCAACGAAGGAAACCATCCAACTTGAGTCAATATCAGTTTGACACAACAAAAAATGTGTATGTTAGCATTGCTTGAGGACAGATGGCATTATGCCTGTCCGTCAACAGGATTACACAAAAACTAGCGGACTTTTGAAAAGAGCGAGTTGCCAGTGGCCTGCCGCCTGGCATGAGATCCCCGAATGGCAGTTGACACACTTGAAAGAGCGACACATTAGAGTTATTCTGTTGCTTTTAACTTTCTCTCTGAATGATCAATTTACATGAAAAGGTAACCAAAATCATAGCACAGCCATTGTTGTGTGTGGCGATTGTGTCAGACAATGTTGTGTTTGTAAAAGCTATATTTTAGAAGAGCAGAAGGTGGGAAGTGACTTATAGTTAAACATGTGGCGTTAATGGGACGTATTTCAGTTATTAATTTCTCAGGAAATATCAAATGGACATTTATGAAACGATTCAGCCATATTTCTAATACTTTGGCAAATGTATCCATCCACATGTGATGGTTTCAGTTATTGAATTGCATATAAAAGAAGGGTGGGTTATTGGCCTTCGCGGAAATCAGCAGTCTCTGATTGCATTTCTAGTTTCTGTTGGACATGGATGGAAACGTCCCAGAAAAAGCAGATTGGGGCAGGTGTGGCCCAATCGTTAGAGAAGCGGGCTTGGCACCGAAAAGGTCGCCGTTTCGATCCCCAGGACCGGAAGGAAAATGTAGGTGGAGTTAGTGAAGCGACAGCGCTCTCCCCTCCCACAACACTCAGAGCTCAATGTGTTCACTGTTTGTTTGCATTTTCACCTGGATGGCTTAAATGCAGAGAAGATTTTCCTTTGAGGGATGAATAGGTATAGTAAACCAACACACATATGTATAAGTTAACTACTTTACTTTGGACTGCTGTTTCAATGAGGGACAGTCATGTTTCAAAGCAGGACTCCCTTTAAAAATGAAGCTCAAACATTGGTCAATACAGACTTGTCTGCCCCGACTTCAAACTTGGGAGCTGTAAGTTTAAACTGCAAGGCTAGCTCAGCTCGCGTTAGCTTTAGGTAACAGGGATCTCACCTGTTGTGAACCTATTCTATAGTCTCACATAACAGTATACACATCATTGAGTCTCACTTGGGAAATGTCCCTCTTTGCCTCAGGAAAGTATACTGCATCAATGAGCTTTTGGACTGACAAAACAATTTCACCTAAACGCCACATGGTCCGTGTTTTTGAATGGTCTCTGTATTTGAATGTTTTCAGCTGAACTGTCCTATGGCAAGCTACACAAGTTATCCCATTGTCAAATATATCTGATCTGTAGTGCAAGGTCAGAAAGCAGGAAGCATTAATATATAATGATCAATCCCGGAACATGAAACTAGTGAAAGTTTTGTAAGTGGTGCTTAAACCTATGTCTGACAGCTGTAAGAGAAGGATGCGAATGGCATGTACACAAGCCGACCTGCACACTAGACCTAGATTTTGGATTCGTCACAGGGATTCCCTGTGTCACCCAGCATGGTGTAAGCTCCAAAACCTAAAGTCAATACCTCTTCTGGAGTCTCAGAGGGGGGTAAGGGTGCTATTAACTTGACAATTATCCTTGCTCAGATGTGACGTGTGGCCAAACAACGACTCTGACTCAAGAGAGGGTCATGCTATATAGGTCAAAAGCACACATCCTTGGTTTGGTGGGTGCTGACCATTCTTAGTGGGAGACCTGCAGGGATGTCAGGCCTGGGGGAAATTGAGCCAGCATGGTCTCTCTTATCTATCTCATTCTGCTTGACCCCCTCCACTTGACAACCAAATAAAATCTGTGGGGGGTAGGCAGTAGGAGCTGCAGTGATAACCACCATCCATAAGAGCTCAACCATCTCACTAATACTTTGCCCATGAACTAACTTTGAAGCCTCATATTCATTAATGCTTTCTCTATTTCATTTATAACACCCAAAGTGTGTTTAATTCCTTCTTTTGCTTTAAACTACAGTAGGAAATCTAAGATTACACATTAATATTGCTGCTTGCTGCTCATGTAAAAAATGCAAAGTACTAATACTGTTAATAATATTGTTATTAAATGCAAACTGACAATCTTAGGAAATTACCTGACAGTTCAACCTGTCTGGCCTTGTTCAGGCTTGCCATTTACTTGCACCTTCGATGATCACATCACAAGTAGACAGCTCGAATGCAATGCAAATGTGAAAATAAACACATACATAATTTTCTGTTCACAGAAACAAATGTGTTTTTTTTAACCAGCAGGATGCTGATTCACTTGTCTGTTTGCAACGAATAATAAATCATAATACAGACTGGGTCTATTCCTTGCCCAAATGGCACAAAAAGTTTGACGCACTTGTAATAAAGCATTTTTATGGACTATTCAAATTGTTCTGGCACTGTATGATAATATGACACTGTTGCCACATGTACTTACATCTGCTTACAGAGGACATCATTTCATTAGGGGGCTCTTTAGTCTGTTCAGGTCCCCTTCACATTTCTAAAAGAACGTGGCCACATGCAGCCCTGTCCAGTTCGAATGTGGGCTGAGTGCTAAACAGAGTGCTAAACAGACCTCAAGTAGTCCCATAGAGTTAAGTTTCTGTGACAACTATTGAAATGTGTTCATCAGAAGAGATTTGGCAATACCATTTCATTATGAAACTATATTCTGGGACTGGTATGTAGCCAATCAGGGGCTGGATTCTTTTTTGATCTAGCGATTCTCACGGGATCTCATGAATCCAGCTGCCTTGCAATTTTGGACGACAAGGAGAGTCGGAAATTGTAAAAGTAGGCATCCAAACCAAACCAAGATGATGACATTATTATTTTGCAGTGGTTTGTTTGCATGGAAGTTCCAATTCAAAGAAGAAAGCAATAAACTGTGAAGAAGTACCAGCAGTTAACCATCATGAAATGTCAACCCTTCCACCTGCTGACGGAGCTTACAGTGGTTGTGATAGTTGCTGTGTATATACCATTCAGTGTGGATGTAAAGGAGGCTATGAGTGAACTCATTGCCATCAGTGAGTAACAGGCAGCCCACCCTGGTTTAATGCTGTAATTCCAACCAGGGAAATCTCAGCTCAGTACAACCAGAACTCTACCAGCATGTGAAATTTGCAATAATACACTTGACTTATGTTTACAATAACCATAAATAAAGAATTCATGCAGAGCCTCTTTCTTACCAACATGGGCAACACTGACCACCTGACTACTATAATACAATAGCAGTCGGGTAATAATGTTCAAGTTTTGCTACTGCTTTGTGGTTTAATACAGCCTAATGCAAACCTATACACAATCAATCAAAAATAAATCACGTTGGGTTACACATTTGGGCATGAAATGTGCAATGTCAATATCTTTGCTTTGCCATGCCACACAACATACTAATAAAGTAAACACAATTTATCAGATATTCTTTATATTTGCATGACATTCTGGGTGTGGATTATAGATCCTGAATTTTATTACATTTCACCTAAGTTTAATTTTGATTTGGTAAAATTCGACTCTGTCAGTTAAACTCAGATTCAAGATATCAACAGCGTTTTGGGGTAAGATTTGGAGATTACAAATTTAACGTCAATCCATTTCTCCCACTACATTCACAATGTAAACATTTTCTTGTCATGCTTTGAAAAATATTGGTTTAACATCGAAAGTAATCATCAATTACACAGGACATGCTACTAGAATTGTACCTCCGAGGGCGAGCTTGGGTCAAACTGGGGATATTCATGAAGGTGAACACACCTTGACTTCTCCAAAAGGCATCCTTCTGCCTGCTGAATAGCATGCTAGCTGCTAATAGTAAGACTGATACAAGTGGCTTTATCAACGTATAATATCTCGTCAGTCTTGACACTGAAACACCAAGTACTATCAATACAAACACTGGATGAACATCACAAAAGAAGTTGAATACAACTAACGTTAACTCATCACCACAAATATACAGCTCGGGTCCATCTGAACTGAAGCTAGCCCGTTAGCTAAATACACTGATTAGCCAAACACCTGCAGCCGAGCAACTTAAGCTAACGTTGCACTGCCAAAACAGTACCGCATTTTGTGAAAAATGATCAGCAAGCAACGCTTGCTGCAGACAATTGACTGTTATTTACTGTTAATAACAAACGTTAATGCTTTACCAATTAAGCATTAACGTTGACACTCACCATGTTGATGCAGTGCAGTTGACTCAACGCCGACAACACTGAGCACGCCGAGTGGGAAAGCACACAGCGAGGAGCACATAAGCCCTTCTGGCGACGATTGTACACAGAATAAAGGAGGTTTTCATTCAAACTGTCACTGTATCTATACAGAGATGGGTTACATCGTCAAAAATCGATGGATTCAACCTCCGGTCCCAAGTATTTTCAACTGCAGTAGAGGTCACGCTAAAACTCTGGGTAAGAAGGTGTCTGCTGATATGCCTGTGCAGTGTCAGTAAAATACGACAATTTGATCAATCCTATTCCCACGAATTAAAATAAAAGTGCCATTTTGTAATAAAACGCTTACAGTCACGAACGTATTTTCTCAATCTAAATTCAATAAATTACACTGACCGTACAATTCTTAACAGGACATGCATGGATCGCTATGAGTGAACACCAGGACCGCAGCGACCGGAAAAGAGAGACAAGTGTATTTCACTTTATTGAAAAACCTCTTTCAAACAATAAATTTAGTGAACTAGCAGGTGTTTTCAGAAAATTTGATATAGCATTATTTTGATAGACCAATACAACCGAAAGAAAATGTTATTTAGTTTCATGGAAAAAATGCACAATACAATAATAACAATACTACTAATAATAGTACTAATAACAATAATACTACTGCTACTACTACTACTACTACAATAATAATACAAAGCAAATCTCAAAGTTTACTTATCTTTGCTGGTTTACCTTCCCAAATGTATAATGACATCATACACTGCACTCTGGCTGTATCATTTAGGAAAATAATGATCTGGGGTTGTGTCTGTTCCATGTTTTACCTTTGCAACATAATAGTTAGAAAATGCAATATGCATCCTACGCATGTTATTAACTATAATTATAGCAAAACAAAAAGGAAGGAGGTGGTTTTAAAATTATTTATTTTTCTTAACACCAATGATAACTGGGCAGCATGTTATAGGACTGAGCTTTCAATGACTGTGAGGTGTTTTACCATCCTATTGATATAGTTCACACTTTTTATATAACCAAGGATGCTTCATAGCTGCTATACTGTTATCATAAAAGTATCTAAAAACAGAAAAGCTCTGACTTGATCTGTTGTTTCTGTGAATCTGAGATGAAAAATGGTTATATGTTGCATAAATGAGCCACATCTAACAACAATGTGCCCTCTTAGTAGCCATCTTGGATGTACCACTGCTACTCTGGTAATGTACGAAACTTACATTTCATATATATTACTGTCTTTCTTTCTACTGAATTTTTTTTGCATTTATGTTTAATACACGAGTTACTGCTGGGGTTCATTACAAACAGCATCACAAGCTTAACTATTCAATAGATAATTACTTAATTAACTTCTTAGAAATCATTATCAAATTGAAATAATGCATTTGAAGCAGGCATAATGATCAAAGCAGACCATTTAGCTCAGTTAGTAGACAGTGCTTTGTGACAGATCTATGTTTACCTCACTATACAGAGCGGGTCTTAATTACTCCTTATACTGTACATGTCCATAGGCACTTTGATTACTTTTTCCTCTGCTTACAATAATAGTGGAACTCCTTCATAACACTCTAATGCATATATGAACCCAATAACTTTAATATAAATGAAGACTCGACTTAAGGTCAACAAATTCCTGTTAGTGGCTTTACTTTCTAACTCTCCTGATGAAACCAGCTAAAGGCGTTTGCTTGGATGAGAGTTCTTCGCATTCAGATTTCAGGTTAGCAGTCATATGTATATCAACAAGTGGGTATATAGGATCACAGCTGTATTTCCCATACACATACGTTCACTAGACCCTCCTGTCTTTATTGCAGGAAATGGGATTCTGACCCCACCCCCTCAATACCACTCCCATGCCACGAAGACATTCACACACTGCAGAAGTGTGCTGCCAACCTGTCTCAATCTACTCTATTGCGCATTTCCCCTCTAAAAAAAAATTACCATTCTGCCCTGCGGCCGATGAGACATGTCTTTAAAGAGTGCAGTTTACTAATGATGATGTCAGCCATGAGTGCCATTAAATTAAATTGATGCAATATTTCACGCAAGAAAAAAAAAATATTATCAAGACATGAAATCTTTTAAAAATCCAAATGCAGTTTCATGAAAAATGTCTCTAAAGAGACAAAGACAGTGTTTTATTTCCGTATTGGGGTTATTCCATACATTCACACTGATTTCCTTTTCATTTATAATTGAAGGAAGTCTCATACTGTACATTCTTCTCATTGTATTCCATATCACACTCAGCACTATCACTGCTGCTGTTTGAACTTGATTCTCTCTGGAGCTTGTGTTGCTTCTTTTTTTCTTTTCCTATTCGGTGTTGTCTGTTCTTTTTAGTCAGGCTTGTTATTTTTAGATGAAACATAATAGCCAGGATCTTCAGTGTACTGTGAGAGTTTCACACTCCTTTCTTAGTGTTTAATCCATATGACATCTCCTCAGTGCCTAGTGGATCTTTTGAGTTTCAACTCACACGCCTTAAAATATAAATAAAAATGATGAGAATATTACAGCAATATCTCAGCCTAGTCAATCAAGTAGACTCAGTGTTGAATGTCACGATTCATTTTTAATGGCAAGGCTTTTTGCGGGTGAGCATTATACATCGTTTCCTTCTTTTATTAATCAAACAACAGTTTGAAATGTGTGTCACTGATCTCAGCAGTATAGCTCGCTCGAAGCAGAGGAAGAAAATAGAACAAAAATCCATGTCAACTCCTCACCAGTAAGACAGAAAATGGTTCAGAATGTAATTCTCTTTGGTGCAGCGCCTCTTTCTTCATTCTCTGTAATCTACAAGAATGCAAATTACAATGCAAATGCAAATACTACTGAATAATTTATCTGTAGCGTGGAGTTCCTCTCCAGAATGCAGTAGCTTTTTTGCTTGAATAGAGAAATGTGGCTTTCGAAAAAGACATCTGGTTAACCACAGAAACACACCACAGAAATTCACAATGTGGAATTCAGTTAAACAATTTTGTGAAGGAATTAGGAGTAACTATTAAATATCTTGGATGCATATTTTATTTTCTGAATTGTATTATTGCACGTCATTATTTACACGTGTTAACACTATCGCTAAATGTGGAGTGTCGAGTGGACACATCAATAAACAGGCATTTCTTTGATATACTAGTTGGCCAGACAAAACCGCTACAAGCTGTCTAAATTCAAACCGAAGTTAATACAATTTACAGCTAATCGCGGCTGAATTATCTCTTGTTCATTTTCACAAATTAATTCCTCCCCGCATTCGCTGCTGCGGATATTTAAATGCCTCCTACTTACTGTATGTAAATGTCAATCCAAACCTCTGTTTACGTTGGAACCCATTCTCAACTATTACAATGCTCTTGCATCAAACACAAACCTTCTCACGTTCAACACATCTGTCTTCTCGCTGAGAAATTAAATTGCATTTAGGCTGGAGAAATGTACCTATTACAATTGATGACATTCGTCCGCACTTGAACACATACATCTTTTTTCTTTTTTTTTTTAAATATCCTGTTTCTATCCTAATATGGCTGTATTCAGGCTTCTCCCTCACTGGTTTTTCCATCAGGGATTGTAATTAAGCAACAGCATTCATGAGTGGGCATGCTCATTTAGACTGCGTCTGAGCTTAGACAGCTTTAGAGGGATGGAAGAACAAATCCTGGTGGAACCAGGCATGCTATAGCCAAACTCAAAACACTGCAGACAGAATAACAACTACTCGAAAAGTTTGTGTGATTTTGTGTAACATTATGTAGTCGACATATACCGAGCCGATACTAGAGGACATTTTTGTCATTGGAGGTTCTTTTGTCCGGTTTTTGCTGTTCATTTGTTTTCCTTTGCCAAGACTATAACAGAGTAATATGCTTTCCAGTGTCTTGGGACGGCTGCATGACAAGCTGGAATGGGTTTTAAAACACAAATATATACTTGTACATTTTTACACTGCATTTTTCTGTATATAGTTATTTTCTAATACATGTTCTGCCTGTGAACGGACAGAATACATCACAACCAACTTTCTGCTCTTTCAAAAATGATTCCCCTCAGTGAAATTACACTTTTATTGCTGATATTATCGTGTTAATGATAACACAAATGTTAACTTTGCTGCTTAGTGTAACATTAAAATATATGAACAGTGTGTTAGACTATAATTTAGAATAATCACACCTAATGGCCATTGGAATTTAAAAAGAAATTGGAAATGTAACTGATTGTATGCTGTCATACGTAAGTAATAAAATCTTCATCATTAAATCATGAATTCTTGTGAACTAGTAGTTGAAAGTTTCTATCTCTCTTTGGGAATTTTGATACTTTTCAAAATATTCTGAGCCAGCATACCTTTGGTAAGGAGAATATAAATGTCATTACAGGTTGGACATTAAAAAATGTGATGTGTCGTTTACTGACACATCTGACTATAATTTGAATCTATACAAACATGTAATATTCTGATCCTACATGTGTTTCAGGATGCTCAGAAATTCCACAAAAGAGGGTGCAAATCTGGACTTCAGTTGCATTCTATGGTTGTCTACCGTTCACCGCAGTTATTCCCGAATCAGTGTTTTCCTTCCTTCATCTCTCACGCAAAGAAAGTCAACAATTCAACGCACCTAAGACACGTTGGCAGATGTGTGGCATCACATTCAGCTCCGAGTCTGGTAGCGTTACCACTTATCTGAAAGGCACGAAATCAATGAATTGTTGAACTGTATTTTGTGGTTTTATTGTATAAAGACACGTCAAATTTCCTCCTGAATTCTAGTGTCAATTGAAGTCACAAGAAAGTACCAGGTTTCACCAAACACTGAGGAGCGCCATTGCAGCACCAGAAAATACTAATGCTGATTTTTTTTCTCCCCGTCTTCAATTGAAGACTCATTTATATCTGAATTTGGTTACAGTGTGTGTGAGTGTGTGAGCATACAGTAACAGACACACTGGGAAATAAAGGCAGAGCTAGACAGGGAGGGAGAGAGAGAGCAGCTCATTATAATCAGGCAATTATGCTGGCAGAATTAGAAGCGTCCTTATTTTCTGTTGTGGCAGCCTGAGTGTGGAGACCCTTTTTTTAAGTGACTGACGACTAATCCACGGATATGACTGACTATCCTGCGGTAATATGGAGCATCTGTAGTCGTGTATGACATCAACATTTGGAAGAAAAAGCCTCTGATTTTGGCATTTTGGATATTCTGTGAGTCAAGCAGGGCTCCCCAGGTTCTGGGCACTAATTTACATTGATGAGGATTTTTTTTTTCTTTGCCTGGTTGAGGTTTTGGCTCAGCGGAAGTGAGTGAGAGACGAAGGCAGTTATACACGCCTACAACTCAGGACGATGGCTGTACACAATCAGTGTCTTCCAGACAGTGGCACATAATTGCGTTTTTTTTTTAGACATTTTATTTATTTTTCTATCATACAGTAAGAGCATTGCTGCTGTTGTCGATGTCATTAATGTCAGTGACTAAGTGTGTGTGTGTGTGTGTGTGTGTGTGTGTGTGTGTTTTGGTGGTGTGTGTTTAATAGATTGGTATGAGTGTCTGCTTTACCCATAAAAGAATATAATTTTAATCTTCCTTATAAATTTGAACGTCTGAAAAACATTGAAATAATCTAAAACACGGGGTACAAAATATTTTATTTGAAATACAGTATGTGTATATTATTCATATATATAATGATTTTTTAAAATACAATAAAAACTGTGCCACATATGCTTTTATTGCACTAAATGCATTGTTGTCATTATTAGTCAATGTTTGTGACATATGTGCTTGTGCACCAGTGGCATGTTCACCCTAAAGACTTTGACCTTTGGTCAAGGGTGTTTGACCAGCATTTGACTCCTGACCTCTACTACATGTCTTATCAAGTCACCTAATAATGCTTATTGATCGTACCTCCCTTGAGACAGAGCAACGGAAACATTTTGAAAGAGGTGAATTCCTTTTTATCTCATGTAGACAAGCACCCCTCAAGATATGGAATTTAGTTATAATTAAAAAAAAATACTTGTCTAGGCTTGTTGATACTAGATTTTTTTAGGGTTAGACAAAATATTGCAGATAAACAGACGTCGTTTAATATCCGTCGTGAGGACACACAGACCTAACACCCCGCATGCCCCACCCTTTTTCCACTTACAAAAAATGTTGAATTGTGCATTGAATTTGGTAAGAGGGATTGTCTATGTGTGTGTGTATGTGTGCATCGGTTGTCTTGTACTGCAA
>CAAKHC010003507.1:197419-211735 GCA_901007825.1 Macroramphosus scolopax | reverse complement strand
GAATTGTGATCATTTAATTGTACGGAGTGTGATTTAATTATGAAACTGTATTTACAAATACTGAATCAATGATATGATCAAAGAGACTTTGCCAAGGCCTTCTGCATCTGATACCAATGCATAAGGTTTGTCTATGAACTCAAATGTAAATCCCTTCGTCATTATGAGACGATTGAAATTAAGTAAAAATTTAATGAATTCACTAATCACTCAATTGCAATTTCAAACTATTTAATAAAGTGATGTTCAGTTATGTTCTACACAGTAACTGTATATATACTATACTTAACCTTGTACAGGAGCACCATAGAGAGCATCATGACCAACTACATCTCGGTCTGGTGCGGCAGCTGTTCAGCTGCAGATTGGAAGAACCTGAGGAGGGTGGTAAGGAGTGCTGAGAAGATCATAGGGGGGCCTCTTCTTTCCATCGAGGACATTGGGCTTAGTCGCTGTCTCACCGGGCAAACAACATTATAAAGGACAATTCCCATCCCCAACATGGCCTGTTCTCCCTGCTGGCCTCGGACAGGAGGTACCGCAGCCAGAGAACCAGGACAACCAGGTTCAAGAACAGTTTCATCCCTCATTCCATAAGACTCCTGAACTCAAACCCCACGACAATCCAATCCACAATATGAATGTACATGTGCACGTATGACTGGTAGAGTACGTATGTCTGTAGGTGTGTGTATGCATATGTCTGCAGTAGGTGGGTAGGGGTATGTATGCATATAGGAAGTTATGTGAGAATGCAAGTATGTGTATGTATGTATGGAGGTGGGTGGTGTACTGTATGCATGAACATGTAGGATGGATGTGAAAAAAAAAAAAAAAAATGTATAAAGATCTAAGTGCAATAATTTATCTTACAGGTGTAAATTTAAGTGCAATGAGTGTGCAGTGTTTTACTTTTTCATACTTTTTTATATTTATATTTCTTATTTAAATGAAAATGATAGAGAAAAGATGCAACAAAATTTCGTTCATATGTGCACTGTGTGTAGGATGTGAATGACAATAAAGTTTTGAAACTTGAAACTTGAAACTATAAATGTATCATGATTCTTTAGGCAAACTCAAATTAACTTTCACAATTTAAATTAAATGTACAATTTCACCCATTATTGGTATTAAAATAAAATACAACTTCATAAATTAATGTGATTTGATCCTCAACAACTGGTTTTATGTTACTGCTTGCCTTCCTTGTGGCATGAGAAATGAGGTAAATGTAGCTGTAACAGTGGTTAACAAGCAAATGAGGAACTGGAAACTTTCAGATTCAGTTCCCTGAACGCTGCCTTGAAACGCCCCCTGAATCCTTAAACATGTCATATTGTCAGGATGATCCACAAGAGTTGGTTAACTCGGGGTATTTTTCTTAGACTTTGTGAGTGACACAGTGGCAGTTGTTGTAGGAAGCACAAAACAACTACAAGTAAAACCATTAACTCATTAAACTCTTTAATTTACAATGAGCGCATAGTTTAAAATTCACATCCAATAAGCTCAGATTTTGTTTAGTTAACTCCTTACCTCGTTGTTTTAGGCTTGCAGAAGGTGTCTTGCTCCGTGGTCCAGTTCTGATGCTCAATGTCCCATTGTAGGCGCTTTTTTTGCTGTGGACAGGGGTCAGCATGGGCACCCTGAGCGGTCTGCGATTACGCAGCCCGATACGCAACAAACGGCGATGCACTGTGTGTTCTGACACCTTTCTTACAGAACCAGCATCAACATTTTCAGCAATCTTAGCTACAGTAGCTCTTCTGTTGGATCGGACTCTACGGACCAGCCATCGCTCCCCAGACACATCAATGAGCCTTGGCCGGCCATGTCCCACCCCGGATAACCTTCCTTGGACCACTGTTGGTAGGTACCGACAACTGCAGACCGGGAACCCCACAAGAGGTGCAGTTTTGGAGATTCTCGCCATCACAATTTGTCCCTTGTCAAAGTAGCTCACATCCCTGATGTACGGCTGCAGCATCTTCAGCCTATGACTCACTAACGCTTGGTGAAGACCTCCGGAGAGAGATTGGAGTAGAACCACAGGACCTTCGTGCAACGGTGATTCACTATAGCCTTGGCTAGCTTGGTGATGGCTCATTAGCTAAGTTACAAATTACAACATTAAGAGATAAGCTGTACAACTAAGGGATGAATGGATAAGACAAGGCCTCATCAACATGTACACAGCTGGTTTTGAAGACTGTTTTCACTCCCTGTTTTTAAATCTCTTCTGAGGAAACCATATAAACATGCTACGTCAAGCGCTGGAAAAAGCATGCTGAACGAACATGCGGCTATATAACTCAGACTCCAAAGCCATGCTGGCCAATCAGAGGTCTTAAAAACAAAATAATTCTAGCAGTGGCGAATCGTGGAACTTTAAGTCGTGTGTGGATTGATAATGAAGTTGAGTTATTCCTTAACATCACGCTTGAATATAAAGTTACTAAACCACAAGTGTACTGAGAGTCTGATGGCTCTGTTCCTCATTAGATTTGAAGATTAACTGTAAATTCAAAAGTAAATTAGTAAAAAGTCCTGTTTGCAAGATTGTTGTACATTGTACAAACTCGCCAAAACAAAAGAGCTAATGTTGCTAACTCTTCTTTGTCTTTGGTTTTCTTGTCTTTACTTCTGCAGAAACAACTGAGTTTCTGAGAAATCGTATTTGTTGCAAGAGTTTGCAGAAGGGGCCTATTCAGTGACCTAGAGCGCTGTTTACGTATAGATGAAAGGCTTAAATAAAAGGAAAATCTTTAAAAATGTTGCAAATATGCGTACTTTCCAAAATGTTCATCCTCCAAAACTGAACAGTCTCATAAAAAAACTTCAACTGTGACCCTGTATGAAAAATATCAAGTAAAATAAAGGACATATACTTCATCACCAAGCATTGATATATTTGTTGTCGAGACATGAATACTTGTTACCTGATGTAGATCTAACTGACCAAACACTGTATTCTGGTCCCACCACAGGGTGTGACTTGCACTTCTCAGTTTTCTGTCCGAATGCAATCACAAGATACACAGCTGTGATGGTTGAAGCATGCCAAAAACAGTTGCACCAGCACCTCTTCATTCACAGGCTCACTATTTGGCACCTCGAGTCAACGGGGTGGCTTTTTGGAGGTGTCTATGTTCTTATAAATATCATTATATGCATGATTTAAGAGGCTATGTACAGTTGTGAAAAAGTGTTTGCCCCCTTTCTGATTCCTTTATCAGGCTGAAAGATAACACAAGTAAACACAAAATGCCGTTTTTAAATGAAGGTTTTTATTAAGGGGGGAAAGAAATCCAAACCTACATGGTCCTGTGTGAAAAAGTGATCGCCCCCTAAACCTAATAACTGGTTGGGCCACCCTGAGCAGCAACAACTGCAATCAAGCGTTTGTGATAACTGGCAATGAGTCTTTTACAGCTGTGGAGGAATTCTGGCCCACTCATCTTTGCTGAATTGTTGTAATTCAGTCACATTGGAGGGTTTTCGAGCATGAACCACCTTTTTAAGGTCCTGCCACAGCAACTCAATCGGATTCAGGTCGGGACTTTGACTAGGCCACTCCAAAGTCTTCATTTAGTTTTTCTTAAGACATTCAGAGGTGGATCATCAGGATGTTTTCTGGCAAAACTGAGACGAGCCTTTATGTTCTTTTTGCTCAGCAGTGGTTTTCGTCTTGGAACTCTGCCATGCAGGCCATTTATGCCCAGTCTGTTTCTTATGGTGGAGTCATGAACACTGACCTCAACTGAGGCAAGTGAGGCCTGCAGTTCTTTGGATGTTGTTCTGGGGTCTTTTGTGACCTCTTGGATGAGTCTTTTTGTTGGCCATTGTGGATAATGGCTCTCACTGTGGTTCGCTGGAGTCCCAAAGCTTTAGAAATGGCTTTGTGACCTTTTGCAGACTGATAGATCTCAATTACTTTGTGTTCTCATTTGTTCCTGAATTTCTTTGGATCGCAGCATGATGTCCAGCTGTTGAGGATCTTTTGGTCTACTTCACTTTGTCAGGCAGGTCCTATTGAAGTGATTTCTTGATTGAGAATAGGTGTGGCAGTAATCAGGCCTGGGTGTGGCTGGAGAAACTGAACTCAGCTTTCCAAAGATGTGATAAACCACAGTTAATTTATGCTTTAACAGAGGGGGGGCAATCACTTTTTAACACAGGGCCATGTAGGTTTGGATTTTTTTCCCCCTTAATAATAAAAACCTTCATTTAAAAACTGCATTTTGTGTTTACATGTGTTATCTTTGTCTAATATTTAAATTTGTTTGATCTGACGCATTTAAATGTGACAAACCTGCAAAAACATAAGAAATCAGGAAGGGGCAAACACTTTTTCACACAACTGTACACTGTGAGGGAAGAAACGTCTGCTGGCTATTAAATGGTTCTGTTGGAGCTTTTGACCTTTGACTAACATCTAAACATGGAGGTATATGTAATTCAGTTGCCTAATTCTGTTTCTTTCTGCCTCATTAATTTATAACATGGAGCCTTAAGTCAAACTTACTTAACAACAGATACTTAAGACATTTTTTGTGTTACAATTCATATGTTCGGTTGACATTGAGAGTGTTTCCTCACAGACATTCTGAGTCTCCCTTGATTGAGTTTCAGAAGAGTCACAGCACAGGATCACGAGATTGTGCCCGCACAGGCTTGCAGAGGGGAATGACACGCATGACCACTGACTGTGGAAAACAGGATACAGGGTACGTCGCAACAGGAAGTGTTGCACTCCTCTTTTGCAGAACATCAGTTTGACCAGAATGACTGCAGGTTGATGTCCACACTCTGTAACTCCTGTGGCAGTATTCATATTTCGTAATCGCCTTCACACACTATTTCTTGTCAGATAGTTGAGTAATACAGTTTAAAAAAAAGATTATTAAGACAAAATATATATCCTCCAGGCTGTATCCTCGTTAAATGAAATCATGAAAAATGGTTACATACTAAATAGGCTTTTATTAAAAATGTAAAGCAATGAAAGCAATAACACAATGTGTAATTATATAAGTAAAACATTTAAATGTATCGTGAAGTTCAGGTTTTGGCTTGATACCAAATGTTTCAGCGCTGTATGTGAAAATTCATACATTTCTTGTCAAGTTTAACATATGACAATTGCTTAAAAACAACAATGATTGTATTTGAATTGAATAATGGTAAACGTTTGAATGTATCTTGTCTATCTATGTTGAAAGGTATTACAATAAGTTTATGTGTAAAGGAGCTGATTAGGAATACGTAAAACTAAGTGAATCTTGTGTGGCTATGAAAAACCAAATCACAAACAGAAACAAACAAATAAAAACCGAGTTCTGGAAACAATAATTTGTATGTAATATCAAGTTAATATACTACAAGAGATTTATCAGTCCATGAAGTTGACACCTACAATACACAAAGTAATACTAAAATAGCATCTCACATCAGTGTGCTCCTCTGAGGAAAGTCAGGAAACGCCCACAGTCTCACTTGAAGCAGCTCCAAATCTGCATCGGCCGTATCATTGACTCTCTACCTTGTCTGGCGATGAGCTGAAAAGTCCACAAAAAGGAGTTCTTGAACTGCTGAAAGCAAATTGCCAAAGGTGGTTGAAAAATGCAGGCTTTCTATATATCTCTGAATTAGCAGGGGAACTAAAAACTTCCTTAATTCTACCAATTTAGGTTGGTACCATAAGGCTTCTTCTTCTTCTTCTTCTCCTTCTTCTTCTTCTCCTTCCTCTCCTTCTTCTTCCTTATTAAAACAAGAAGGTGTCAAACTGCCCTTAACTTTTGTGCTGTGAATCCAGCAGGAACCTCTGATGTTTATTAATTTAATTCACCCAGTCTTGACAAATTGATTTGATTAGTAAATAAAGCAACAGCTTCAATTAGAATTCATCACCTGTCAAGTCTCCCCGACCCTCTAACAAATTTGGCTAAAAAAATAGAAAGTTCCCCCATTTCCCATTAAGAAACACTGAGAGCTTACTATACTTTAGTTACCAAATTTGAAAAAACAGATACTTGTTTTTGTGAGTTCTAGATATCTTCAGTCACTTTGTGGCCATAAATGTCAGTACAGTGGCGGCAACATAAGGACAAACACAACTGGAGGGATAAACACTCAGATCAGCTAATATTTCCCTTTTTCTCTGCAATCCTTACTGTTTATTTCCATATTGTGCCTATCTATACCAGCTTGAAACAAATAATCCATAAATAACCCATATTAAGACGTTTATAATGTGCATATATTCTCCTCACACAGAATCAATTGCGTACGACAGTACAACATCTGTATGCTGTCTGCTTTGACTAAGTTCTTTTTAATACTGAACTCTAATTTAGAGAATGAACTAAAGTAAACAGGTGCACATACATTATGTTAAATAGGTTATGTGATGATAAGTCTAATGTATCCAAAGTCAGATTATTTATTGACACTGCTACAGAAGCCATTACAGTATGATCAACGAATCACAACTATGCTATAGAAATTGTTTAATTGTCTATTGTGTACCGCTTGAGCCTTTAACATTCATAACTGTATAGACATAAATCATTTTGACCACTACATGTACCACAAGTGGGCTAGAAATAAAATGCAATCTGATTCAAATGTTCCCCTCTCAAAGTCTACAAAACAGGAGAATATAAAATAGAGTATTTCTGTTCTGTGGTGGGGCAGTCCACACGTACGGCCTATGTTTCTTGGCTGATAGTCAACAGAGGTTTCAGTGGCTAGCCAGTGTTTCACAATGACATGGAACAGGCGCTTGACATGCATGCAAGGGGACCTCCAGCCTTCTCACTTCTTATTCCTGATTCCTTGTTTTCTCTGGACTTCACAAGGTCAACCATCAGATTCGGCTGTCGGTATTTTTGGATAAGTGAATCACAAGGCACATGGACAAGCGTAAACCCCAAACCGGCACGCACACACGCACATGCACATGTACACACGTACACACACACACACAAACACGTGTACACACACACACACAGACACACACACACACAGACACACACACACAGACACACACACACACGGCAAGCAAACACAAACTGAAAGTGTTCGAACAAAACATTTGCACAATGCATTCCCCTTACCATAACCTAACCCAAACTAACTTAAACAGCATTAAACTAGCTGAACTAGTTGGGTCTAGCATTTTCATCCCCACAAAGCTATCGGATCCCATACGTACAGTGGTTCTCCCTGTTTTCAGATTCCAAGAAACCACCACCCACTCAGCACACAAACACACTCGCGCACACACACAGTGCACAGTAGGCTTTGTCTGCCTTCTGAAGCCATTAAAAAACATTTAACTGTTATGAATATAATTTCTGCACTAGACACTAACATGCACATCTACCCACGTATAACCATATAAGGCTTTGGGTCCCTATCCCAAGAAACAAACAGGTTCCTCTTTCTCGATACATTGCTTAAGCCAGACCAAGATGACTCAGAGCGGATATAAATCATGCTTTGTTTTCTCTACTAAGGCACAAGTTCTTTAAAGTTAAAAACCTCAGATTCAGTCAGTTCTTCATAATCCTGTCAATAATAGAATTTAAGCAATTCTATGTCATTCAAGATTTTAGTACTAATCAAATCGAAAATGTAAACCAATGTTAATCATCCGAACAAGTAATTGTTACTTTTTCAAAGTTGATCAAAATCAAAATGGAAATTTGTTGTCAGTTTTATCTTCAGTCACCAAATTTTAAAAGCTTACTATACTGCACAGATAATACAATATGTTGATGACCTTACTTTGTGGGCTGTTGTCAGGGTCAAATTGAGTGAATTTATGTTACATGCACCACCTGGTGGTGAGGCAGTTTGTAAAGAGAACCTACTGTGCACTTGGGTGTTGGGACATCTACTTAGAGATTTGGTTGTACGGATACTAACCTAACCTCTTGGGATGGAACCTTGAACCTTTACATAGTTGTTTGTTCCTCAAGTCACTTTCTGCTGTAGTTTCTCTGAAAGTACTTATACTTCATACTTTAGGGTAGTTATACTACTCCAGGTATCTGCTGTAGTGCGATAAGTATCAGTTTTTGGAATCTATGGATCTACGGTCACTTTTTATACGACAGAGAAATGTGTGTTGAGGATGATTTGGTTTACCTTGATAATTTCCTGCTCAGAGAACCATGTACTGTCCTGTGTCAGTAATATAACCTGGGCTTCTGTTATCAAGTAAGGCAGTTGTATCCATCACTGCAACAGAATATAATTTTAATGAGCAATTAAAGCACATCAAGTCATCCCTCTCCCAGGTAAAGATGATGTGGACACATGCTTCCAAATATTGGTTATATAGCTGTATAGAGTTTTGTTATATGAGAATTAGGAAAAATGCAATAAGGAAAATATCAGAAATGCTCCTTTTTGTATCAGCCAATGGGAAAAGGATTTGTTACTTTGTCGCTGTCCTCAGTGATATGACAAGTTTACAATGTGTATGAGGCCATTGCTGCTGGTCTGTTTAGACGGTGGTATAAGTTTTGTATGTCAAAGAGAGGGTCATGCATCATGAAAATAACTTGACATGTCTCTGGACTTATCATTAATTTCTCATGAAATAGTACATGGAGTTTGACAGTTGAGAGAGTGCTGTTGGTGTATCATAATAACCAGCGACAAACTGGCCACTGCAAACTGGGATTAGCAGTGCACTTTCCCTGGTGACTGTTAACTTGCTCCTACAAGAAGTTAGAGTATGACAACATGTTTGTTCATGTTTGCAAAATAAATAAGAATGATATTTTAGCACAATCTTTGGGTGGGCCAGACATTCTTTTAAATTCCCTTAAAACCATCACAGCCTTGATGACAGCCTCACTCTCAGTTTTCATGCTGTGATTTTCTAAGAGGCCTAATTGTGCAGAATAACTGCATGTGTTGTGGTGGAATGTGGTGAATCCTCTCTGCGAATCGTGTTTTCAATGTACCTAAATGAGTTGCCAACTAATGTTCAAACTTGCCAGTTTTGTTGTATTGAAATGCTAAAAACAGTTCACAACATACATATGCTCTGTATAAAATGTGGAAACATATCTGACTCCTTTGAACAAAAATAGAGTAACTTCCTGAAATGTTTGGTTGGGTGGGCGGTTTCCATGTCCGGATTCTCCTCTTCTGTTACCATTTTTTCCTCCAGGATCATGATACGTGGCTGTTTGGGAGAGCTGTGCTGACCGACTGGGCTGCAGCTAGCGGATCCTGCCTCAGCAGCTGGGAGACGAATATCAGCGGCGCTAGCCTGCCTTCATCAACCCGGCCTGGATGGCAGGGACACTCTGGTGCAAAGACTGCGGAAACCACAAGGTATATAAACATTAAATGCCATGGTCACAGTGTAGTTTGATGATGGTAATTTGCTGAAGTTGCCCGGTTCGTACCATTAGCACTAACTTGCTCCAACTGATGCTAGTTTGGGCATTATAACCGTTAGTGTTAGTGCGCAGTGATTGCCTGCGTCGAAGCTAATCCTTTTAGCAGAGTGTCTACATGGCTCTGAGTGTTTGCTGGCTAACGTTAGCTTGCTAACTTTCATGTGCAGAAGTTCAGTATTTTGATGTGAAAAAATTAGACGTACTGTATAAGGTTAATTTTTAGACGTTGTTTGTTAGTTAAGCTCAATGGAGTGTGGTTTTATTGTATATTTGACACATGAGCGCAACTGTCGTGAGTTAACGTTACTTTATTTCATTGACTATGCGCTGCCAAGTGTCTCACAGGAAAACAATGAACTACATGCGAATATGCTTCCTTTTGCTAAGCATTAATAATGAATTGCAGAAAGGGTAAGCGTACTTAAACCTTTCCCTGAACCTCTGGAAAAGGCATGGCCAAATATCCACTGGCATGCTAAATGGAGACAAACATTTCAGGCTGGCACGACTAAGTTATACTTAAACTTAACTTGTGTCAACTGCTTTGCTGTCCACTGTAACATCTGAATCCCTTTGAAGGTCGTTTTTGAACTTCTTGTCCAGTAGGCATCCTGATCTATTGTTTTGTGCACTGTGTTTTAAGTACTGGCCAAAATGTGTCTCTCACAGTTAATTTTATTACTGTATCTGATGGACTGTAAGTAACAATGAATTGTTATAAGATAGTGTCAGATATGCATACCTCTAAATTATGTAGTCAGAGATCATTGACAAGTTTATTAGTATACAGGAGAATAGAAAGTAGAGTTCATGTGTATATAACTGACACACACACACACACACACTGGAGCAGACCCACTGGCTGAACTCTCTATTGTGCAACATGTGTTTACATTTGAGACGATTACATGTGGCTTTTTGCCCATACCCATGCACTTGTTGAACACTTTCATCAGCCAGCACTGGCAGCCGGCAAAACCACAACATACTATGGGTGAAATGGAAACAACATAGCTTTGAGTGTTATCAGTAGAAGGATCATCTAATACAGCTGATGGAGTCTTTTGCATCCTTCTTGGTGACACGAGTCTCCTGCAAAAACGAATCAATGTGTGTTTGTGTGCCATTTCGGGGGACAGATGCGGTCACATTACAGTTACATTCAAGTCACTTGTAACTCTGAATGTGAACTGTCAGGACAGTAATGTGTCGGTAATGTGAACGTAGCCTTTGACTGACTAATTAACCTTCAAAAGCTAATTGCCTGGTCAGTTAGCCTTTGACAGACCTATTAGCCGACCAGATTGACCGATGACGAAATATCCATTTGTTTCAGCCCTAATTTAATGCATATTCAATTGTTTCAGACATTGCTGAAAAGTTGCTGAGAAGCCTGTGTCTGACATTCTGCTCCTCTTACAGCATTACTGGTTGCAAGTATTCTTTGGACCGTGGGACGGATGAACGTTGGAAGCTTTAAGAAGCCCAGCTGGGCTGTAGCTGCTCTAGTTATACCAGCTACCCTGCTTATGCTGACCTCCAAGGGAGCATCAAGCAACCAGAAGATGTCACAAACAGCTATGGCTCATGCTACAGCCAGGGTTGCAGGACCAGGCTCAATCCTGACGGATGATCTCCCAGGCTTTCAGGCAGTAGCAGACTTCCTAGCAAGTGAACACGCTCATGTTTGGCTTTTCTCCCTTGTGGGTTCAGTTGTTGTAGGCCTCAGTGGGATTTTTCCCCTTCTTGTGATTCCCATTGAAGCTGGAGCAGCCCTCAAAACAGAAGGTAAGAGATCTGTCTGTGCAGGATATAGACATGATATCTGTGTAACTGATGAGGAAAGATACAAAAATGATATGCATTGACAAAGTAATGATGAAACTATTTTCCATGGTCTAACTCTAATAGTCTTTAATATGATAAGAAAATAGTAACAATGAACTTCACTTTCACCATTTAAATGTCAAACAAACTTTAAATTCCTGAAGTAAAAACATCTAAAACATCAACCCAACCGAATATATCAGGTACTGTGTTCTTGCTTCAAGCTATATGCTTCTGACAATATTCTAACAATAATACACCTGAAATCTCCAGCTTGTTAGTTTATCTGTCATAAAGTTGACCATTAAAAACAAACTTTGTAGAATTGGTCAATGGCCGACCTACAATATCCCATGAAATGGACACATTAATAATCCTGCTTCCGTCAGTGACGACCTGATGCTGTACTTATGCAGTGCCATTGCATGTGTGTCTACGTAAAATCTAAACATATTTACATATTGACATAAAATAATACATTTCAGGTAAATTTGAAGGCTTTGAAAGTAGGCTTGTTATTGATGGACATTTACAGATTTTATTTCTTTTTTAAACTGTTATTTCTCTTCAATGCAATAAAGCGCAGTCGCAAGAGCTACATGTTGAACTGAAGATAATATAAGAGAGTCAGGGAGATGGGCAACCCCAAAAGTACTTTCAACCAAGAAGAAAGGCGTTTGGTATGCTTCAGCAGAGATGCTTGTCAGATGGTTGAGCAGGTTCAGACATCTCCTCCCTGCACATCTTCTACGTGTTGGGTCGGCTATTTCTGTTCCTTTCCGAGACTCCCAATACACTTGAGGTTATCTTTAGCTCTCTTTTTCAATTCTCTACACAACACTTTGTCATGTTTTGCCTTAACCTAATCTATGATATTTATAAAGAAAAATATTGATTTTCATCAACATGTTTATTATACCCATATAATACTATTGAAAACCAACCAGCACTAGTAAGTACGGTAGTGTCATTTTTCTTTTTGTTTGTTTTTGTACAGTTTTGTATATGGGCTCTTCACCTAACTACCAAAAAAGAGACAAAACACAATAAACAAATTTAAAGATGGAATTATTATTTTTGGGTTCAACTTTGCTTGTAGATGTTGCGATGATATCGTTATAGTGAATTTGTTTAACAAAGATGATCGTGAGGTAAAAATCTGATGTTGTGGTAGCCGTGGCTGCTGACAACACTTAAAACCAGACAATAGAGCTATGAGACAGTGTTCCCCATCATGCTGTAATTTGTATAGGAGTTAACTTCTATACAGTCTCCTCCAAACGTTAACAGCCTGCTGTGCTGTTGTTCTGAGTTGTTCCCTTTACTTTATTACTTATTATTCAGATTATTGTGCTTCAATAACTAGGCCCAATTTAGGTCAGCATGAGGCCTGTGGCCTCTTGAGTCCCCCCACCAACAAGAACGTAGCACTCCAGATGTATTTTTGGCTTTTGGTTTGTCAAGTGCACTCCTGACTGGAGGTTGGTTATTACCAAGGGAAGTGCTAAAGAACAAAAAATTTTACTGGAGTACATGAGTAATCACTTTCAATAGGTCCGGCCAGAGACACTTTTGTACATTTATGTGTTATCCTTTATTGGCTAAGAAATGATAAATTAATCAGTAGAAGTGCCATTTAAAAGTTGAAAGGAACCGTATAGCTGAAAATAGAGGGTAACGACCAAAGTCACTTTCCCACCAGGATAAGTCAGACTGAGCAAATCATGCTGCAACATGGCAACACACAATTATCTGCTTAAATGAAAGGCAGTTGTCCTGCTCAGGGACACTAACCACTTACCAACCAGTGGGCCATGACTAAGTTTAAATTGAGTTTCCTTACATTTATACTTACCTGATTTTGACATGGAGGAAATACAAAAAGCCAAGTTTAGGTGTTTTTGATGAAATTGACTTTGAAACAGACCCTAGTAGACATTATAATACTTGCCAACGTAACACCAGCTAATCACTGACATTCAATGAATAAATCAATCTGCCACTCAATGGATTATACCCCAGTGACTTCAGCCAGTTGTGGCAAAAACGATAATGTAAGATCACAGTTATCTCTTAATCACATAGCATGATAGTTGCTACTTGTCGTCACATGTTCTTTTCTTTTCCTCAGCTGGATGCCAGAAACTGAAGCAGCTTTTGAGCTTTGCTATTGGTGGTCTCCTTGGTGATGTATTCCTTCACCTCCTTCCCGAGGCATGGGCGCTTCCTGGATCCTCGGGTTAGTCTAAGATTCTCTAATACCATTACCACTTCTGCTTTTGAAATATGTATTATTTGTTTAGCTGTTTTTTTCATCTGAAAAATATATGACAATAAGATAGTTGTAATGGAAATTATGAAATCCAATTAATGAACGTCAGGGAGAGAAGTCTGTCACATATATTATTTCTATTACATTGTAGTTTTGCAAAATGTATTTCATTGTCACTTGTCCTGTAACAAGCAGCAGGTGGGGATGAGATAGTCACTATAAACAGTATTGTTTTGTTGGTGTACCACTCACATTTATTGCTGCTGGAGCTTCACTTACTGTAATTGCTCACCCAGACGTATGTGTACACTCTCTCTTCTACCCCTCCAGCTGGTAAACAAAACCACTACATGACGCAGGGTCTGTGGGTAATCATTGGCCTGCTGTCCTTCCTTGTCCTAGAGAAGATGTTCCCAGACCAAGACAGCCATGAGGATCCTCCTTTAAACGCGGACCTAAATTTTAACTCTGCTGTAAGTGTGGTAGCTGAAGTAGCATGCTTTGGTAATAATCTGTGTAATGTCATCCTCAGGAGTGCACACCAACATGTCAATTCAAGCCTTCACATATACAGTTTAAGCCATATATTTGAATTTCATCATGAAATCACTTTAGAAGCTTCTTAAATGATGTTCTTTTATATATAAAATATTAACATCTTGAAAACTTGTGTTGGAACTTGTCAGTGGTATGTTATAGTACTCATGACTCATATACCTGGGTGGCCTGATCAAGTAAAGTATGTGTTTCTATGGCCTATACAGAAGAAATTGTATAAATTAAATGGTT
>CAAKHC010003507.1:169154-181148 GCA_901007825.1 Macroramphosus scolopax | reverse complement strand
ACAACTTCCTGTGTTTCATGAGTAACTTAGAAATGTGCTCTGTGAAATGGGAGATACCCTGTGAAAACGACATCATTACTAGTTGCACTTGTCTGAGTAGCACAGATATTATTTTCTACAATTCACTTTTGCTGGTTCAATCCACCGCAGATGTTACGTGGGGACGAATACGACATTACATTCTTGCATGATCTCATTACACTTATTTTCTTTCAGTGTTAAAACTTGTGTCCATTTATATTCATTTATTTTACTGAAATAAAACATGTAATTACTAGTTTTGTGACACTCAGTGCTTGTATTTTGTTTACCGATTACATGTTTGGTCGCTGACGCCGGACCTTTTATTTTGAAAAAAAACGTGACTTTGCTAATGTGGCTGAATTGTGTGTTTTTGTACCTGTGGCATAAGGTTGTTTGTGGAGGGAGAGCAGCGTGCAGCATCCCCTCCTCCTATGGCCTTTTGTCACTTAGGACATGGTGCCATCTAGAGGGAGAACTTGATGATATGTGTCTTTAGCTTTTCAGCACCAAACGGATAGACTGACTGCCACAAGATCATTATGTACAAAACAAGAAATACACATACTTTTTGCATCCATCATGTATTACAGAATATAAAATAAATGACAAACTATGATGCACACAATTTAAAACTAAATTATATAAATTGTCATTTAACCCTGTGCAGGATCTGATTTCATTTCTATCTTTAAAACAGTTTTAGACTGGAATCCAACCAGATTTATCCAGTAAAATAAAAATTGCATAAATGTTCTAGATATTAAAAACAGTTCTGATCAGTCAAAAAAACATTCAAAGTATAAAAGCTCAAATATAAAAACTCAAACTACCACTCCCATCTTTACAAATCAACAAATGAAACAGTGTAATTTATCTCCAATTACATATTGAAGTACTCGATATTGAGCTATACCAACTACCCAATGTTGTTGCAGTAGATTCGCAGGTAAGCAAAGGTAGAATTTCCTCCTAAATGTGATGTACAAATAATTTAAAGTACATGTCGCAGTTTGGTTGGATTAAATCAGTGTTCATCCACTGAGCCGAGGACGGTCTACTTCTTGCCACGGTAATGGGTGTTTACTACCATGTAGCTGTCAGGTGAGATGTTCACACTGGATGGCTTGGCTTTGCCCCGAAAGACCTTGACCTCAGATCTGCCAACCGGTCCTCCTCTGCAGGGGTCGTGTTTCTGCAGGTAGCTTATAAAGGTCTCCCAGCCACCGCCTACACGCACCATCACGTGACGCTCATTCAGCATCTGCAAAAGTGACATGAAATTAGAACGCTGGGAAATAAATTGCATACATATTGACTCCCTGTATCATTGCTGGGAGGTTTATAAATTCACAATTATATGAAAAGGAACGCTGAGGAGAGCACACACACACACACACACACACACACACACACACACACACACACACCAATCTAATATTTACAAGCTCCTCCTGTATGTGTGGCTCTTGCTATGAAAGGCAAATGATCTCGGGGATAGCTTTGTCAAAACCTCATTAAACCAAATGAAACAACACCTAGTGCAACCAGCTGAGCACACACAAAGGATTAATCCACATGTGCGCATGCATGCACACACATTCAGTGACCCACAAAGACATCCTCACACACCCTCACACAAACATAAAAATCACCATTTTGAATCAGACTGTAAAGCCAGTGTGTCTGCTGACAGTTCTTCCTGAGCAGTCCGATGTATCTGAATCAACACATCCTTCACAGACAGCCGCCCTGCAGCTGAAAAACCAACTGCTGCCATGACAACTTCTGCCAGAATATAAAGCCAGAACAAATGAAAGGAGATATTGAGATGAATTCAGTGCAGACCAGCAATTCCCAGCAGACATTAACATTCCCAGGAGGCCTTGCAAAGCCATCTATTGTCCTGTCAGCACCGGCCCAACCCCTCATGCCTTATCGCCAATAAACCCTTCATTAAGGAACCATTAAGAATGTGATAATACAAGCAGATATGCTCCTCTCATGTGAGGAGAAGTGTGTATAGGATGAAAAATCAATGGCACATGCAGGGACACACAGGGAGGCAGGCGACAAAGCAAAGCCCCGGTGGAAACCCCAGACGTGGTCCGTCTCAGCTGTTATCCTGCAGATTAAAATGTTGAGGTTGGCAGGGGTCAAGTCTGACATCCTGAATGAACCATCTCCTCTCAGACAAGGATGGGATGACATTTTGACTCGTCTTTGTGCTAAAAAAAAAATTCAATCATCATCTTGAAATGTATTTATGTCTTAAGAAAGACAGAAATGCAAATTAATTGTATTTCCAGTATTTACTATAACATTTCTTACGTTTTTTTTATTCAAGTTATTATTCCCGAATGCATAACTTGATTGTAGTCGTCTGGCTGTATACGTGTCGGTCTGTCCTTAGCTTGTGTGCAAAAACCAACTAATCATAACTAGTAACACAATAGTCTTACTATACTATAATACTGAGTGGTTGTCTGGCAGACTGCTTTATGTCTTTGTCTACCACCAGCCCCTTCCCCCTACAGGTCTCCATACCAGGTGTGCTACGTCTACATCCCATAAACCAACGTCTGGATTCCCCTGTGCCCTCTCTGGCAGCTCCACTGATTCCATCCCTGATGAAAGATACATGAGCGCTCTGAGGGAAGAGGAGTCATTTTAACACCCACCAGTGGGAGTCAGACGTTAGCCATATCCACTGCTTTCAATCCATTTTAAAGTACAGTGAGTCCCTTTAGAGTAACGGTCAAGACATTCACACTTGAAGTCTGTTTGTACAAAGACTTGCAGCTGATGAAGGCTGCAGGACATATGTTAAGATCTAAGACAAAGGGACACTTGTCGTTTGACTTACGGTAAACTAGATTTATTTTAAAGGATGAGGCTGTGGATTTTTGCTCCAGTGTGTCTTTAGAGATGGCAATATTGGCCAGTATGTCTCCACATTGATCCAAACTCAATGATCTCGACGGTATTGAATAAATTATATTTACAATTCATACAGAAATTCATATTCCACATGCGACCAATCATAATGTCTGCAGTGATCCCCTGATGAACCCGTTAGCGCCACCATGATATCGACCTTCTTGTTTCTGAGTGAAATTAAATACCATGCACGCTGATTATAGCATGTAGGCCACAGCACCACTGGGCGTCTGTGCAGTCTCACGGAGCCGCACGACATTTTAGTCCTTTTTATTTGCATCACTACTTGATAGAGGATTCACCTTGACCGTTTAAGCATTGAGCTTGACGTTGAGGTCAATATCTTGCTGAAGGATACTTGAGCAGGGAGGATGAGAGAGGTCAATTTCGGCCTATATGTTCCGCTGTGGGTGAGAAAATCTATTTTGTTGGCTTTGGTCAGCTGCAGATAGTGATCAAAAACAAGATGTCTTGTATTTTTTAGGTTATATTTTATGTAGATGATGTGATAAACAAAGGATGGATGTGGCATGATATTGTGAGGTGTTTGAATGGCTCTTCTCCTAAAGACATAGTCAGACAGTGTCCCTGCTACAGTGCTGAAGGAGAGTCTAATTGGGCCCAGAGAAGAAAGAAAAGCCTTCCCTTTTTTACACCAAAGAATGGTGCAGCACTTCAGGGCCACCGTGATTGAATAGTCTCCAGAGGGAATAGAGAGGGGGGAGAGGTGGGGTACAAAGTTTACACGTGATGGGGGGGAGCGTCATGCTCAGCCACTCATTAACAAGCTGTCTGATTAAACCCCTCGCTAATGACTTTGTCCCGGTAATCAATAGTATCTGCTCTTTAAAAAGGTCTGTAGACATTGAATTGCACACTCTCCTAGGAACAGAATGGGGGTTATCATGGTATTTGGTAATTGAGGTTTCTAACGTGTTTCCCTCCGCACATGTAGGCAGCTGTGAGCTTCAAGGTGATAGATGGAGTCAGGGTCGATGGGCTCCGGCGTTCTCCTCACTATTCAATGACGAGGTGTTTGTGTTGATTGGGAGAAAGAGGAAGGATGTAGTGCAATTAGACGTCGACACGGAATCGAAGTGAAACGTCGTCATTGCTGCCTCGTTACTGTCAGGATCGCTGCGGACAAACAGGTGTTTCTCTGACATGAACAGGTGAAATATTCTCTGTTTGACTGACAGTCAAAATGGAGCAGTAACTCTATTGTAAGAAACTGATACTGATTACATTGATTACCAGGTAGAATAAACCCTTCACACTGTTATGTTAATACTTGTATTTCTGCTAAAGACTGAGCAAAACATAATGCATGTGAACTTTACATTGAGGCAGTTGTATTTTTTCTGCATCCGGATAGGTACAGAAGGTGAAATAAATCCTCCAGCTTACATTCATAACCCTACCCACATGGATGGACATGGACTCCCGAGTGAGCTGCCATTTGAACCGCACACAATGGTCATATCTTTGCAAAATCAACCTGAAAGAGACGTGTTTGTTTTTCCAACAGGTTTGAGATCTTTGCTGAAGGTCTGTGTTCTCATTGTCAGCCGAGTCTTATCCTCACCATTTGTTGCCAAGCAACCCTGCCTCCCAGAAGGCCTTTCCTTGAGCCTTTGTACATAGACATACAGCCTTTGCGTGCGGCTCTGAGAAGCTGAAAGACACGAACATCTCCATCCCAAATGATTGCAAATCAGTCAATCTGACATACTGGACTTGTTGCTGACTCAACTGTTGATTAATAGTGTGATGGCCTTCACACTTCATATCTTATCATGTTTACAGCAACTGTCATGCAGAGTCATTGAACGGGATATTAGATTTTATTTTTGTTTTGTTTGTCTTTTCCTTTATTCATTCAGGGGATTTACGCTGAGGGATAAGGCTCTGTTTCTCAGGAGCACCATGATCACATTCACACATTCATACCTGGAAGCTGCCCAGTACAACCACAGTCTGATGTGCTGGCCACTGAGCAGCTCCACTGGAGTGGTCGGGGGTTTAATGACGGCCCAAAACAGAGCTTTTACATTTATTAAATATATTAATTTCCTACTTGTGTGAAACAATAAAAATGATTATCATCAAGCTCGTGGGAGAGGTGAACTTACTCAAGTATATATACTATCTGGACAAAAGCATTCAGATGTAAAACATCTACTTTAACTTGCAGTGTTCTTCCAGTGATGCATTGCGCGCTTTACTTACCCGTATATATAGAACTTTGTCTCCGATGCGGTAACAACCTTTAGGCTGCTTTTCAACGAGGAACCTGGTTGAACAGCTGCAGGGGGGATTCTCGATAATTTTTCTTACCTGAAACAGGTCAGACAGAGAGATGATGAATGGAGTGCAGACATACAACATACAGCTTTAACACTTGAAAACTGAGATCAGATAAATTCCATTAAAGGACATACAATATCATCCAATATGTTGTTGGCGCCTGCACTCTTTCGGCTCGTGGATTTGCTGGAGTGACGGCTCAGGGCTGCAGGTGGAGACGGAGCAGGAGATGTAACCGCGGGAGCGTTTCTGGTTGGTGCGGCAGAGGAAATTTTGACAATGGACACCAGGTTTTGCCCTGATGACGGGGCCGACAGCTGGACTGCTGCAGATGTGTTATCAGTGCAGAACGAGGATAACAATGGTGTTTGTGTTGATGTTGTGGTTGTAGAGGGGTTAGATGCTGAGAGGGTGGACTGAGGCGGGGATAAAAATGTAGGCACTGGGTTTGATGTGGCTGATGGAAGATCTGACGTGAGGGAGGGGGCGAGGGGTTCAGAGAGACAGGATGTGCTTGGAGTGCGGGGCGCTGGTGGGGGAGGAGGAGACGGGGCCGGGGTCTGAGTTGATTGTGAAGGTGAGCACTGCGGAGGAGGAAAAAAGTAGAGGGGCAGGGGAGATGGTGGTGATAAGCCCCCGGCCTCCTCCCTCTCTATCTCTCTCTCCAACTTCACCAGTCCTGGAGGCTCCACACCAAACCTGAGACAGGGGTGGTATTACACAACATGTTAGCTGGTGAGCAGATGTGTCACAGCTACCTAAAGTAGCTAGTTAGCATATGCTTAAAACACTTAATAGTTATGAGTAGTTTAAATAGTTTGCAAAATTATTGGATAAACAGTTTTGAAAAAGCTGGTTGCTAATGGATAAATAGTCAAAGTGCATGAAAAACAAATTGTTATTAGGTTCAATTTAATATGATTATCATTGTGTAGAGATTTTCATGTGATGAAAAACTCTCAGTTGTGTGATTAAGTTGCTATTTCCTTTTCAGGAGCTGCACGCTCGGCTGGGCCGACCTATTCTAGTTACCTGGCTGCAATCCGCCCCAGCGCCATCAGACAAAGGCAAACCTCCCGAGGCTGCTTGTGGAGAACTTCACACAGCACATGCATAGAGCACAAAGAAAGAGGGTGGATGGGTAGAAAGTAAAAAAAAAAAAAGTCACTCATCTAAAAGGAAAAGATGTTTCCGGAGATAAATTCATGTCTATGTCAAAAGAACACAGGAGCTGCAGTCTGAACAGAGAGGACACATTTCGGAAGGTGCTCTGTCTCTATCTCTCTCTGTGCATCTCTCTCTCTCTCTCTGTGAAGCAGAGCTGGAATTCCTGTGGGCTTTGGATGTGCAGCTGAGGGCATGAGGGCATGAATGCTTCATCTCCTGCCTCCAGTCTGCGACTTACACATTAAACAGGTTCTCTGTGAACTCTGTTTGGACCAAAATAAGTCATGGCTTATTCATTTGTAGCATGCGTCCAAGTAGGTAAAACTACGTACATGGACACTAATGACTGACTCAATGAAAATACAATTTGAAGACAGTAGCGATAATAAAATGAAGCAGGAGAGATATTAAAGAATAAAACAAAAGTCAACAGATAATGTCACTATAACTAATTGAATATTTTATTCTCATTCACCTGTATTTGACATCCAGTATTATACCATAGCTGCAGCGAAAACAAGAAAGAGAAAGAAAGAGACAGTTTCATTTCACTGTCAGTCGAGGCACAGCTGCAGCCAGTTTGTATTCATGTCTGTATTGGTCTCGCTCAATATTGCACCAATTACAATCACTTTGGTCCCTGTCAGTTATTTTTGACACCTGACACACAGAGAAATAGCACCCAGGTTGAGAAATACCGGAATTATCCTTTACATGCAGGTAAATCCAAATTGAAATAGGTGACTGACTGACTGCTTTCTTACTGACAGTAGATGAGTTTGCTGGTTTCTCAGGTGGGTCACATCGCACATCTGGAACGTGGATTGGAGCTGCTACCTGCCAGCAGACCTGCAGACTGCTAAGGTAGGTCGCTCGCAGGCTAACGGTTATTTAGCATGCATCATCAGCATAACCGTGTGGTGTGTGCCAGTCCTTCTTGTAATACCAGAGGGTTGTGCCTGAACTTGTAGATCTAGGAGTTACAGTCTGTAACTACTTCTCTCTTTTTGGAACTGTTCACCTACTCAATGCCAGAGAACATTTAGTTTTAGTGTCTACCTAAATGACATGAGGCTTTCATTTAAAACCTTTAATGTAATCAATTACTACATCTGCATGTTGTTATTGACTCCATGCCTTTATTGGTAAAATAATCATCTACACAACGTGAAGAACAATCTCCGATCTTATCTCACCCAAATCCTCTGACTCAAAAAGGTGAGCCTCATCAACGCCGATCTTTCGACACCAGTAGAGGAAGTTGGCAGTGTTGTCTCTGGCGAAAAATGATCCCGAAGTTGCATCAGCTCGCCAGTGGATAACTCTTCTTATGAAGATCTGTCCATGTAATGATACACAATACACATGCAGTCTTTAATATTACAGCAGTGTAATTAATATGAACATAGTGTAAGTCTGCCTGTCTGTGAAGTCCTCAGACTTTACTACATTTGCTATGAACAGATCATCAAGCTATCAAGCACTACACACTTAATATTACTAGTACATTTAGTAATTCATTAGTTCACAGTTCATGTTAATGTATTGGCGAATGAATTGTGTGTTTACTCAAAGGAAAGTTGATCCTTTCAGTCTGCCTGTATGAGTACATGCTGCAGCACCTTGCCATTGTTGACATGGATCATCTTATCCTGCAGCGTCTGTGCCAGCTGACAGAGAAGGACGCCGTTATCCAACCTCTCCATCAGACTGTCAGCAGCGAGGTCCACATCTATACACACACATGCACAATAGACTATTATAAGCTGTTCATAACGATGGGTTAAGCCACAAGGTCTATGCTTTTAGCAGAATTTGGCGGATATATCTTTAGAAACTGATTTCACTGTATGTTTCTTGTTGGCTTGTCAGTTGAAGTTCTCTCAATAAAGTTCAGAAAATGTGAACATACTATAAAAAAAAGCTGTAATATAAATTAACAATATATATATAAAAAATGTGCAATGAACCTCGTCCATAGGACCTCCTGGATCATCATGGCTAGTAAACTTAGTCAAATATAAATTGTTCCATTGTTCCAACAGGTTCCTGTTTTTATCCTTTTGCACAGGAAACATCAACACCAGCATCATGGCAACACTTTGTACTGCTTACGTCTCTTTTTGATTTATAGATTTACAAGATAACAACGCAGCCACAGGAATGCTTCGTTTGAAAAATGCTTGAAAGTGGAAAACAAATTATGAGATCTGGTTTCAGATTTTATTTATCGCTCCTAAAAATATCCAAGGGGCAAACATCTCTGGCCCTCAGCTCTTCTGGCAGATTTTTTTTCTTTTTCGTGGTAAAAACTAGAATCCGTCGGAAACTCATCATGTTGGAGTCTTGTCACTTTGCAGACACCCTCAAACAGGTTCTGGCATGTTTGGATCTTTTATGTTTTCCCTCACAATGCTGTAAAGTGGGGAGACACACATCTATTCCCCCGAGTTACGGCACAGTTTCCTTCACGGAGAAGTATTTCAAGGATTTGGGATAATAAGTAGGTTAATGTGTCTCTGTGTTTCATGTGTCTCCACCTTTTTCGTGAAGATAACAGACCCAGTCCAACGTGAAATTGTCAAGTGCTGCTGATAAATTCTAGTTATTATTTGAACTCTGAATATCACTGAATGTTTTTTACACCAAAGCTCTGAATTCATATTATCTCTGCACAGTTAGAAAAGACACTGGGCATTTCCTTAAAGGAAGTACAGCTTTTAATAACAAGACAACAGTCTCACCCATGAGGTTGTTGAGCCAGAACGCCAGGTCTTCTTTCATGGGCAGCAGGCTGGCGTCATGGCGGTTCGGCAGCCACTGGTTGTACTCCTGAGGACTGGCGAGGCCCGGCCCAGAGTGCCTGTACTTCTGGCCCAGAAGACAGTTCATCCCCAACCCTGTCAGGTGCATTGGGCTCAGAGGACTCTCAATACTGCTATTCATCGATTCCACTTCCATGTCCATGTTTCAGCTCTGATCAACTTAGAAAAAACCCTGGAAGACAAATAACAGAAATTGTTTCTCAGTTTTAGTTTATTTCTGTTTACATCGTCATCATGGACGGACGTTTCTAAATGTTCTATCTATTACTGACATATCAGGGTGACAGACAAGCTTGAAGATACACTTGAAAAAGCAATAAATGATTAATTTATTTCACATTCAGCTTCATGCATGAACCTTCTTATAACAACGAAGCAATGCACACGATCATTAATCAAAGTGATTGATGTGACTGACTGTTGGTTCAGGTTTAATAAGCTACCACCCTGAGCCGGTCTCCTGGTGCGGCTGCATGGCTCATTTGTCCTGTTCACAGAAAAAACATCAAGAAGCGAAGTCCCATGCAGAGACACGCTCTGACTTACAGTACATCTCACTGCTAATCAGCTGGAATTAAGGCAACAGCACAGAAATCCGGTCAGTGGCTTTGATATACACTGATATATATGTCTGTCTTTGTAAAGTAAAAATCCATTCGCCAGTTGAGGCTTAAGTAGACTAATCAGGTAGAAGCACATGTGGCGGGGAAGTGTTTGAGATCGATACAGGAGAAGATACACATCTGTTTCTTTATGTCATTAATTGTGTATACCACCTATGCTTCTGTATAAAAGTACCTGTAGGTTAGTGGTGCACAGCTTTATTGCATGTTCAACTGGTTTCTCTTAAAGTTGGCTTAAATTGGCATAAAGCTGACGACAAACCTCGTGACTGTGGTACATCGGACAAAGTGTTGCACACAGTATGTGTGTCATTGAATTTTGGACCAACGTAGTATTTGAAGTAAAACAAATGGCACACTTAGATGAATGTGAAGATGTTGAAGACAAGCGGTCCAGAGGGAACGTAGTGAAAGGGGTCTTTTGTAAAACACATCGCGCAGACTTGGGGCATATAAGGGATGTTGGAGGGGGCTGGCTGCTAAGTTTGAGGCTGGTTTACAGGTTGACCAGCAGGTCATGAGAGCCTATGTCTCTAACAAAACATCCAGGTGCAAAATTCACACCTCTGTTACAGGACGGCTCTGCTGGGAAGGCAAGGCAAAGGTCACCCACTGGCCTACCTTTTAGACACAAGCAGCCTTTATACTTCTGCAGAGTTGAGGGTGCATGCCTGTAAACACATACACACACACACACACACACACACTGGTGCACACACACACAGTCACAAGCCCTTGCATGTATCAGTGTTTCTATTCCAGCTTATTTACTTTGCACAACCTTTGATGTTGTCAGAGCAGGTAGGTCTGCGTTGGTATTTCATAGCCTTTAATTGTGTTCACCATAAAAGTGAACATCTTCACAGTCTGTCTGTTGGGGGAAGGAGCTGCAATTACACACCAGCCAAACTGAAACATGTGGGCAGAACGAAGAATTTTAGCTGAGGCTCACTAGCCCAGATACCTAAACATGTTGATACAATAAGTAAGATGACAGTGACTGATTAGTTGCACAATGCAGGTTTCTGAATGAAACCGACAAATTTCACAAGAAGTAATCAACATTCTGCTTCCTTATATCACAGGCAGAGTTGACATGCCTTCTTACTAACAAGAACATTTGCTTCAGAAGGCATCATGTTTTCAGTCAAGAACATGTGTCTCTGGTGCAGAAGACAAATTCCAGTAATACAAAGTTTGCTGTTACTGTAACCTGCAAGTCTTTTAACTCCTGTATATTCTGCTTGTGTCGTCAAAGTCTGATAAACATGCTCTATGTGCGTCACCTGTCTGAGCAAACTATTCATAAAGTGTGAAGATCAATGACTACTGTGGATGGATGACTGCAGAAGCAGCTCAGGTGTCAGTTGTAGGATTGTAACAGCTTAAAATAGGTCTTATATTGTATATATATATATATGTTATATATATAATTACAGGTAATGAATGGATATTACAGGTTTCAGCTATGGCTATGCTCTCACCCCATGACTTTCCTTCAGCTGCCAGTAGACTAAATAAACCTCTTATCAACACAGGATGGAAAGGTCGATCACCTGCTGCTCTTTATGCAACCTGAACAGAAGCGTCTCACTGTGCAGCCTCAGTGGAACAATAATATAAAAGTCAGGCGCCAAAATAAAAGAAAAAAAATCTTCCAGTGACTGCTTGAACATGAGGTAAAAATCAAATAAGCGACCACCCCAGAGCAGTCTGACTGAACAGATGAAGCAGCAGGTCCAGGGTCAAAGACTGTGAACATGTTCATCTGCCAGCTATAGACTGAATGCACCCTATTGAATAACTCAGAATTAAACACATTAATCTAGCAAGTTATGTCAAAATCAGCCCCCCATGAAATTATGTTATATCTTTAAGGACCTACAGTATGTATATATACATATATATTTTATTTTTGATTGTGATATAAGATTTAGTGGACACGTCATTAACGTCTTCATTCTAGTGTAAAATGAAACAATCATCTTGTTAAGCGACTTATTTTGAAATCTTAAATGACTTCCGTCTCTAGCCCAAGAAAAAAACAGACTCAATTAAAACAACTCAGAAACTTTATGTATGGTTACTGACGTCTTCATACACTGTAACAC
>CAAKHC010003507.1:127902-145401 GCA_901007825.1 Macroramphosus scolopax | reverse complement strand
CACACACACACACACACACACACACACACACACACACACACACACACACACACACACACACACACACACACACACACACACACACACACACACACACACACACACACACACACACACACACACTCACGCACTCATTTGATTGCATGATCCTTCTCTCTTCTAGAGGCGTGACTACAGATTCGTGTAAGTTGTAACAGACTTGCTGTCAGTGGCCTGTAACTGCGTTAAATCCCAGAATCCAGACAATAACACACCAGTAACGGTACAAAATGTCATGTCCTTACCTGTGCATATGACCCAGGGTCTTCCCCGCGAATTCCTTCACCCCCGCAGCTGCTTTCGTCTTCACTGACTCCATATCCAGTTTCTATGTGCAGGCCTGTTGTCTCAATATTATCTACTGCTCGGTCTTCATGTTACGGCGCAGGAGAGCCGACTGCTGCGGCTGCAAGGGAAATATCAAGTTTGGATGAAACTGAGTCCACAGAGGCGGCGATCCGACGGACGGGTCACAGACTTTTAAAATGAAAGAGCTACAACGAAAACACCGTCTTGCACAGGGGGATCAAACGATGTGTGCGCCTTCATCCACCACCAACTCCACTCCTGCCTGGCATACAGCAGCCGCGCCAAGTGCCATCACGACCACAGCGAAAGGGATCGAATTGATAGTCGCAGAGCGATGCGATCAGTCTCCGCAAGAGAGAGAATGAACGGAAAATAATTAAAAAAAGGACATTTTAGGGAGCAGAAGTGGGTGTTTGGAGTTGCCTCAATAAATCAAAGAGGGAGTGAGGCTATCGTGTCTCCTGTGGTGAGCGCAGGTTCATCTGACGTCGTTTTCAGCACCGAGGTCAGCGACAGCAGCTCCGCGCGCAACATCTGGCCAGCTGCTGAGCGTAAAGGAAGGCCACACTCAAAATATAACCTCAAGATGTATTTAAACCGTTTGTATTATTTATATATAAGTATGCATTAAATGTAAAAGGAGCACATTATATATTCAAGTTCAAACCGCGATATTAACTGCTTAAAAGGATGTAAATGTATAACAACATTTTATCAAGAGGATGTATTTTTTAAATTCTATGCTTAAAGAAACCCCCAAAGTAAAACAAAAACACACAAGGACAGTAAACCCATATATGAACGCTGCAGCCCCCGAGGGCGGTGCTATGGAAACCAAATGAGCAGGAGTGGATTTTCCTTCAACAAGCTCGTCTCCTCAATCCATCAATAATTTACTCGTCTCCCATATTTTCATCCCCCTGACAACCACAGCTTACTACAGGATCATGCACACATTTTTTGAAGTGTTCTTTATGCATATGTGATGAGTTTTTCAGTGATATATCATCTATTAACTGTCCATCTGAAGACCATCTTATCCTGATAATGATAATAATAATAATAGAAATAATAAAGTAATTAACACAATAATCGTATCAAAGCAGTTTTACTGTCGATTTTGTGGACAAAATTAAAAGGGAGAAAAGATCAGTGTCTTTCTTTACATTCGTGGGTATTGGGCGCCACCTGGTGGTCATACTTCAACACATGCACGACAGCCATGAATATAGTTACTTCTTCATTTATTGTAAATATTATCATCTTTACTTTTTTGTACATTGAGCCAAAGGAACTTATTAACAACACATTTAAACAGCAGTAATTCATTCACATCACACCAGACAAAACAAGCTGACTTGCGACGTTTAACAGCAGCAACAGATGATATGAGTTTGGTTTCGGTAGCAAGTAGGATATTTCTTCATTACAAAATCATACAAAATGAAGTAAACACAGAGACGTAGGGTTTTTGCTTTTGTTTGGAAATATATCACGTAGCTTGTAGGAGGGATTATCATCCCTTCATTGAAGGTGATCAACAAACATTTGAAGATGTTTTGTTCTGAAATTGGAGAACGTCAAACTTGTTTTTTGACAGCTGAAGGTCTTACGTACGGAGATATTTCCAAATACGCAGCACAAAATCACAAACACGTTCCAATATCATCACCTGAAGTCTAAAATGCACTTAGGTAAGAAGATAGCAAACCCCACAGTCCGTGATAATCCCCAACCTACTGTTTATAATTATAGTTATAATTCATCTCACACAGGGGGATTTTACTTGTCTGGTATCTGAACAGAGAACTAATTTACAGCATAAAATGTTCTTTAAGGTTGGTCCTATGACTGCTTGATGGTCATTAATTTGAAGTCATATTAAGGAATTCAGGTGCAGCACATGATGTCACAAGATGTGACAGAGAATCATTTAACATCAAAGTTTCGAGCTGCAAATCCTGCAGCAACAGATCACAAAATAATTGCACTTCAACCTATTTAAATCTTCTACCGACTAGAGAATATGAACTGTTTACAAAATCTTTTTAAGAAGTATTTTCTTTGAATCCCAACTCACATATTTATCTCTAAACAGGGTTAAGAGTTGCTCTGCAAAGTCTCAACATCAGCAAAAAAATGTGAAATCTGAAAACAGGGTTATTTATTATCTGGGTGGGAATGCAGTACAAGGAGTAAAACTCTCCCTCACACAAAATGACGGGATTGCAACAGTAGATTTGTCTTGAGTTCTTCAAGCATCTTCTTCATGCAGTCTGTTCTAATGGTTCAAATGTTATAATTGGTCCCACAGCAAGCTGGAAATACAGTTGGACATGAGCCTACAGCCTGTATCTCAGCATAAATCACTGTTGTAGTCTTCAGCTCAGGGCGGAATGTGTGAAATGACATGCTTGATTGTTACAGTATCGCTGCAGTATGATGGAGGTACTCTGTTTTAAATGCACAGTTTTATCACTCAATCTTATAGCCCAGCTAAAGATCTGTGGAAATAAACATTATGCAGGCTGCCATGTTTGAACTGAAAGCGAAGCTAACTGGGGAATAATCCACTTGTGACCCATTTGAATAGTTTTGTATAAGTTTCATACATCATATACGTATCTAAAGTTGTGTTAGTCTGTTTACTAAAGTACATTCATAGTTAAATTACAGATAAATGATGGGATGAGTAACATCTTCTCCCTACAACGATATGATTGTAGTTTTTATTCAATTTCACAAACGACTGTAGTCTCATTAAAAGATTCACATGCTGGGAATAAAATTAATATCATTATTAAATCTCCTTAAAGGGTAATTACACCGTTAGTCACATGATCAACACTGCAGCTTCAACAGTCTATCAGCACCTACACACGAAGCTTTTTTAAGTTATCAGATATGAAAGGGGAGAGAAGGCATTACATGGAGGATTGTACTGCAAGCTGCAGATACAGTCTCTTTGCTCATCACTGTAATTATCCAACAATTTTCTATGGCACAGAAATGTTTCATGCACTTAAGATGTAAAATACTGCAGTCATTTGTTTTCCAATCCGTCTGTACAGATCCTAATATAGGAATCCGTCTTGGCAGGTGATTAGACCGATTCAAAGAAAAGGTAATAGCATTTCATCCCCATAAAGAAGCCCTTGAATTTGGATGTTCTCAGCCGGGGGGAAGCTCCTATAAATGTCCATTCTAGGCTTGGTTGGTTGGATTTGGGAAGCGATGGCTACAGGCACTCAGAGAGCAGTTCATGCTTGTCTTGGATCAACGACGTCTCTGAGATCGGCTCCGTTATAAAACTGGCACTCAGCTGGAGTTTGAGCCTCTCAACCTCATAGTTATGCAGGTACTCTTGAATCAGGTAGCGTTCCCGTTTAATCCGTGCCTTCACATCTGATGGGATGTCTGGAATCATCCACGCCACGAAGAACTTCACCACAAAGACCACATGCTGCAGAGGGAGAATGATCACATTATTGTTAAACATATTAAAAAAAATCAATCCTGGGCATTCATTCTTTGAGGGAGGAGTGTAGAAATGGTGTTTGTCTTACTTCCATGATAATAATAAAGGCCATCTTGGCTGCCAGAATGTGCCAGAACTGCATGGTGTGGGTGTACTCCCTCTGGTGGCCTGGAGGGTAACGGTAGTCCCTGTATCTGTTCAAAACAAAGGGAGAGGGGCATCGTACAGCAATACACAGTATATATTAATTAAAAACAAACCAGGCTGCTACCAGTTTGCATCAATGTATGCTTTAAAGCCTCTAAACACACTAAATGGCTCCACAAAAGCGTTGTAACACCTTTCAAAAAAGCAATGACAACAAAAATTCTCAATTACTGATGATGCATAAAACATTTGCAGTATACCTACAATGTAAAACTTATACTAGAAAGGACCCTTTTGTATCCCACGTTACACCCCTTCAACAATTCAACAAAAGCCGTCTGGCAGCAAACAAACAAATAACCTCCTAATTATGAAACATGCTAACTGGATGGATAACAGATTTTTACCTGCAAGTATCTGTGGAATTTGCAAACCAGTAGTCTCGTTCCTCTGGCATGTTGTCGCCGGGTATCTGCGAGATGTTGTACATGGACAGGCTGTTGTTCACGTAACCCGTCATGGAGTTGGCTTTACTGTAGGCATACAGGTAGACCATACGGGGAATCATGTCTGAGGTGAACGCCATGATGAACGCCTGAGATCAATGGAAGCACAAGAGGCTGTCAAAGAAATGTCTGCAGATGAATTCAAAGTGTGACATAAAGGCAGCAAGGCAAATCAATATTGTGTATATATATACACACACACACACACAATAAATATATTTGCGTATTTAGTAGTGTTGTTGACATTTAAGTGCAAAGTATTTCTACTGTAGTATAAATGTGCATCAGTGCTGCCCTCTACAGGCTGAAACAGCTTTTACAATCAAACTTCCCCGTTGGTCCGAATGGGTTACTTCTCATCCCCAAATGACCAAACCACCTCACAACCGCTCTACTGTTTATTATTTTCATTTGTGCATGAACTGAACTCACATTGGTAACAACAGACAAAATGGCCACCGCGTTGAGGATCTCCTGCCATGCCCCGATGTTTCGGGCTTTGGATGCCACCGGTCGTCTGAACTGGGTGGTGAACTTCCAGGCGTCCACCCTGATTTCCAGAATGTTGTTGAACAGAGCCAGGAGGGGAGCCAAAGGGAAAGAGGCCACGAACAGGGTGATGAAGCCAAACTGGATCACTGACGATGGAGAGCAGACAGAGGGAGGGAGGGATAAGAAATAGACACGACGTGGAAAGAAAATGAGAATGAGTCTGTCTAGACCTGACTGGCGTCTCACCCATCTCCAGGTACTCATAGAACAAGCCCAGCTGGCTGAAGTTCAGCAGGACGTGGTCCTGCTCCCAGCGGCTGTAATGGTTCTCAGGATGATGCCGTCCCTTTCTGCCACTCCACCAATTACGCATCAACCTGTCAGGAAGCCCAGTAATAAGAACTTGATATTAAATTGCTGAGAACAGACGTTGGGTTTTACACAAAACCTACAAGAGAAGACAGTGACATGATCAGCACTGCTGATATAAAATGAATAGTTACAGTCTTCAATCAGCCAAAGAGACTTCATCTACTGAGAATAATTTACTTAAGAGTTCATAAATTTGTCATTCTTCTGTTGTAATTCCATGTTCCTATCTGTCAGTGGTCCTGATGATGATTTCCACTGTCAACACTGGTTAACACTTTCAAACATACACTAATAGTTTGTTCACGCAATACAAACTGATTGATCTGCATGTTTGTGGGGTTGTGAATGTCACACACAGTCAGACTGACTGGAGGACAAAGACTTGATGGACTCACGGCAGCAGGGCCTCCTGGATGTTCCCCCAGAGTTGTTTTCCTGCCATGACGATCACCAGCTGCGTGGTCAACTCGATCAGACAGCCTCCAGGGTCGCACTAGGACAGCAGGAAGTTTTTAACATTTTGTTTTGATCAACCTCCTGGTGACAGCTCTCGGGTTATAGACACTTTCTGTGGACCTTTTCAGTCATGAGAATCAATAGATATATTTCAAAAGACATGTTTCAGGGCCGCTACACGCACCTCCTCATTCCTCAGATTGCTCCATTTCCCAAACATGTATGAGTAGTCACCAGGGTAACCCACAAATTTGCCTTTAAAGAACGCCACATAGAAGCAGGAGGAGTAGTAGTTGACAAACTGGAAGAGAAACATCTTCATCGTCAGCCTGTTCTCATACTCCAGGTGGGTCTTTGGGATTTCTACAGGAAGCAAATAGTTGCAGGTCAGTAGATTAGAGGACGGCATGACAAGGCAATATTAGAAAGGACTTGAGATCACACCTAAAGGATAATCCTGGTGCTTTTCGACCTGGGCCCTCCTACCCCATGCGTGGAGGTGGAGATGACTCATAGGGACCAAGATGGTTGTAATTGATGCAGAATTTAGGCTTAAAGGCTGCGACGTAAATTAATAATCCATAAATGTGTTAGTTTCTGCCACTGACAGGCTCTGATTGGATGTATGCAGTCTCCCTCTATAACGTCTCTGGAGCTCAGGTGTTGCAGGAAGGCAACAGTGTGTCATAGTTGCCCTCCGGCTGCACGTAAACAAAAAAAGTTTGTGCTTCTCACTACATCACCCATGTTCATTATTGCATCAGTTACAATCATTTTGATCTCTATGAGTCATATTCACATGGGGAAAGAGGCTGAAAAATACCAGAATTATACTTTCGGTACTTCTTTTGTTTTGTTTCTGAGTTAATCCGTTTTCTTCAGACGACATGAGTAAACGTAGGTACCCAAGTCCGTGATCCAGATGGCCACCCTCTCATAGAAGAAGTTGAGGATCATGATGATGACAAAGTTGATGCAGGAAGCAGTGACAGAGGTCGCGAGCTGCGGAGTGATGAATCTGCCCACCACCTGGATCTTCCTCATGGGGTCTTTGATGATACTCGCAAAGGCAGCGTACACAGCCAGCCTGTACGCGATGACCCCGATAATACAGGCCACGATTAGAGATACCTGTGGAGAGCACACAAAAAGATGCTGCTGACAGTGTGTGACGGGGCCCCTCTGTGTCATTGTTTACAGCAAACACACACATGCACAAGCATAGAGGGGGACATTACCCAGAAGACAACTGTGGCTCCGGAGAGGCAGAAGCGAGCGCACTTGCTGCTGATTGGGAGGTACGGCTCCATTTCCTGAAAGATTCATTTAAAAAAACGTAAAATTAAGAACCGTGTGTTTTATTTGCAAATATATTTCCTGGCATGTTCACTGTCGTGCTTGAAAGAAGGTTCTCGAGCACCTGAGTGATCTTGTTAAGTCTTCTGTTGGTGCATCTGATCTCAAACTCGGGCCGGATTTGAAGCTGTAGCTGCTCCTCTTCAAAGTCCACCAAGTCCCACTCGTACTCCAGCCGGGCTTGACGCCGCTTCCAGAACTCCAAAAACAGAGTTACTGCAAAGTAGTTTTGGAGATTTAAATCAAAGAAATGGTTAAAATCAACCACATCTAGTTTGTAGATTGTTTCCATTAATGCTTCAGATGTCTATGGACTAAATGTTTGGATTGATTCAGTAAGCCTGAAAATTAAATGTATTTCATCTGTGCCATGACTCCCTCATCCTGCTTTGTATGAGGCCAGTATTTACGCTCCGCATGCCTGCAGTGGGCTGGACAAGCTATGGAACCACTTAGTGTAACATAATTGAGCTGGCAGGTTGACTTGGGTTTAAGCAGGTTGGATGCAGCTTGATGCCTCCGTGCAAAATGGCTTTAACTGGGAAAATCTTACAGGATGGGGGGGGGGTTCATTAAATATCAGACACAGGTTAAACACAGAAGGCGGAGCATTGATTGACCCTTACCCCAAATCCCCATAAATATGGCAAAGAATACCGTCCCCTCATTATCAAACAGATGGGATTGCTGGAAGAGAGAAGACCGAATTACTTAGAGAAACAGGAAGTGACACACTGAGCAGGAACATGGTGGCATATTGCTGACTCAGCAGGGTATACGATATTTAATGACTTGTTGGAATAAAGTATAATTCTGTCTTATATATATATATATATAGGCTATCAATGATATTAAAATGGCATCCAATTAAAAAGATTGCAGGATAATTGCTTTACCCAGGACGAGAGACAAGTGGAGTTGAGCTTCCAGAAAGAGCACTTCTTATCACAGAGTGGGCACATCACAATACTGCCTCCGACGTCGGCATCACAGATTTCTTTGCTAAAAGGAGAATCGGGGAAGTAGATGATTATACTCAGAAAGAAACCTACTGTTGTTCTCATGAGCATCACAGGCAGTGTTATGTGAAAATGTGCTATTAGCATCTCGTCTGATCTGTTGAATCGGGAAACAGACGTGTGGTTAAAAGTAAGGAAAATCAATTCCTACCAAAAATACTTTATGGGCAAAAGTACATGATTGATTTTATCTTTAGTTTCATATGAAGGGACATCTTAGAGCCACAGCGTATAAAAGCACTTCAGCTTACAGCTTTGTGACAACTTAATGACGTTTGCTTGTGTTTGGAAAGTGAAGCCCTTAGAGAAAAGGTGTTGGGATTTGTGTGGCAGAACTTGACAGCCCTGCACAGAGCCCACCTCAGCCCAATTAAACACCTTTGGGATGAACCTGTGATGTCGGTCAGGCGTTCTCATGCAACATCGGTGCCAAACCTCAATAACGCTCTTAATGAATCAGGTGTGGCTCTGATGTTGTGTCTGTAACCAGGCAACGCAGTTACATGAAAAGTCTTCCCAGAAGAGCTGAAGCACTTAAAGCAGCATTTTATACATCGTTTTACAATGAGATATTCAACAATCACTTACAGTGATCCTGAATATAATCGTGTAAACATACCAACCTTGATATGTTGTCGTCATAGCTCAGCACTCCATATATAAAACATATAAGGCCCATGACGGCTGCAAAGAACAGCATCTCTGTGTAGAAGCCCAGCCAGGCGAAGTAGATCCCGATCTTCTCCCCATAATACTTCCTGCAACCAGACAATAATTTCATCAGCACTCCTATTTCAGCATCAGGATCTACACTGAACAGGCTTCAGTGATAAATGGAAAGTCCAGAGACAGAAGATAGCACATGCAGGTTGCTTGTTTCGCCTACCTGATGAGGTTAAGAGGCTGTTCTTTGTAAAAGCAGAGAAACCGGGCCCAGTGTTTGTACAAGTTGAAGCGCTCGCTTTCACATTCAGCGTTTTTTGCCTTTTTCCAGTAACGACACTGCAAACAAAAAGGGATCAGTGCAACATGGGCTCTTTACAGGATGACTGGCACCCACAGAGGAAGATACTATATAAACAAAATGTGAATGAAAAACACTTACAATGTCCTTATATGAGCCTATAACTACATTATAGTGTGTTATACTAAATCATGTATTACAAGTTTAAATATTGCTTAATATGAAGGACTTACTGATGCATTTTAAATAACTGTAGATCAGTTTAATCAAAATGTCTTTTATTTGAGAAGATCAGAGTTTTGTGCTACGACAGGGTTTAATATTTTCCATCGGATTTGGAATAAATCCTCATGTGAAGTTCATGCTGATTAAAATAAAGCTATGGAACTGTAAACATGTAGAAATATGATCAATGACTGTGCATGTGCTTTAATCTTCTGTGTGTTCATGTTCGTTCCTCCATGTGACTCACATCATGAAGTGGGAAGGCTGTTGTATAAGTCCCATTGCTGATTAATCGCTTGATTCCCGTCTTGTCTCTGTCTTTTCTTCCCTCTTTGTAGTACGGACAACGAGCCAGGATGTAGAACACCTAACAAGCGGCGAGAGATTTAACCAGGGATTAAGAGATTTGTTCGGATTTAGCTAAATGCATTTTTATAATACTTAACTTTGCTATTCTCTCCAAAGTCTTCTGAGGTCATTACGCCCAGAATGTCCAGAAGACCTAAAATATTGTACTTTTAAACAACTCACAATTCTGTTTCTTGTTGACGGTGGGAAGAACGTGTCCTTGTCGGTGATGAGGAAGAAGTTAGTCTTGCCCTTGTCGAAGGGGTAGGTGAAATAGTCCGGCTGGGGGTGCATGATGTGCTCAGGTAAGCGGAAAGGATGTGAGAGCCATTCCAGCGGGACGTCCTGGCCGTGGGGGATATCGCTCTCCTTGAAGGGAACTTTTATCTTCAGGACATCAGCGTAGGTGGCCAGAACATCCCACGGAGCATGGATCTTCAAGAAGTATGTCTTTTTGTCTTTGGATTCCTGATTCATGTGGAGATGAGAAAGAAGACAAAAGGGGAAATTGTGATGCTTCAGGTTGGAAGTACAGTGTGTCTGTGTTGAGTCACCCCTTTAAGGCTTTTTTGCTTAACATGATGTGTTACTGCATAACATCCTCTAGGTGGTGCTAGTGCTCTGTGGTTGAATTTCTTACTGATTTGTCATCAGTCTCCAGCTCCAGTCCTGCCTTCTCAAGGTTGGCCTCGAACTCCCTCCTCCGCTCCTGTGGACGAACAGAAACACCCAAACCGCAAGCATGAGAGCCACAGACTCACACAGCCTTGGTATGTGAGCTTTTTCCTGTTCTGCCCATGTGTGTCAGTAAAAGATAAAAATGTTGTTGAGATTCTCCTAAAAACATTTGCTGACTACATGCCAGCTGATTTCACAAACACAAGGATTTGCAGGCTGATAAAACAGGAGGCATGAGGTGGAGGAGATAATGGACGTGGCGTTTCAGAAAAAATACTCATATAAAAACTCTAAATGGATTTAGGAGGTGCTTAATGTCCCTTTCATCAGGTCAGGCAATCCTTCCATTAATGACTCACTTTAGAAAAAAGAAAGTAGATGACGCCTTAGTATTCAACCATGTCAGACTGCGGTACTGCACACTGTACCGCGCCAAATATAGGTTCAAACTAGTTAAATTCATGCCAGTAAACAAAGTATCAAGAGTCATATGTTGGTCCAGTTCATAAACACAACATTCGTATGTGATTGTGGTCCTACGGCAAAGCAGTGTAGATTAATAATCCATATCCAATTTTCTTAAAGCAACAAATGAAAATAGTGAATTATTAAACAATAATTCAACATGGACTAACGACATTAGCACAAGACAGCTAGTAAAGAAGCTAGCTTTTATAGCTGTTAATTGATCACAGAAATACTAAAGTGAAAAATCAACTATGAAACATCTTTAATGATGGTCTGATGAGGCCGTTGAATAGCAGATAGAAGGAGTTTGTCAATAGCTTGGTAGATCTGAGTGTCAATCAAACCTGCATTAACGGATTTCCACCACTAGGTGGCAGCAGGAACAAGTATTGACCACAGCACTGACATATCATAACCTTTTAAAGTGATATGGCAACTTGTTAGCAAGCATTAGCATTCACGGAGCAATATTATCATAATTTGGACTTGCTTTTCTGGACATCAAGTTAGTGTGACGACACCTTTTACTTCCTTTTTCTCCCAAAACTAAATGAATGAAAACATGTTCATTTGAATAACAGGGAGTCCACGACACAGGAAGAGTCAAAACTTGCTCAGTGTTATGTAACAAGGCTTCATAGAGTCACTGCCAACCGTGATGGCATGTGACTGCCCATCACATGACTAATCCTACATATATGGTACTCTGTCCTGCGTCAGATAAGATGATGTTTTTTCATGTCCCCCCTCATGTTGCTACAATTATCCCGTCTGTAAAATAATTTTTCTCTAAACAAAAAATAAATCCTTGTACTAATATTTCACTAATATGTCAGTGGAAAATATATCTCATCATCTCACTTCCTCTTGGTAGATCCATGTCTCACTGCCCTGGATATAATTGTGTAATAGATCATCGCAGTTAGTCACTGGCCCAACAGTAAAATGCTGAGTAGTCAATTAAAGACAACATGTCACTTCCACTTACCTGTTTCTTTTCTCCATCTTTGTCATCTACGTAAGACAACACAAAGTCAATCCTCCTCACCCCGTCCCTGAAGAACACTGTGTCTTTGTTAGGTTGTAGCTTGTCTGTCTACATGAGAAACAACAGGCAACAGATAACATGATTAGCTTCAGAACAGACGGGGAAGCTGTGGGGGAAACCACAACAGACAGAGAGCAAGAAATGAAACTATGGAATCTGGAAGACGGACTGAAAGGACACGGAAGGAAGGATAACTATAGAGAAAAGTATACACGACATTGAGGTGACTGTGGCGGCTTCTGATTTGGGGAATTCAACTTTTGTAAGCGTATGGGATCAAATTAAAAAGACTTTCAAGAAGTTGTTCTTTCATTTGGAGTGAAGTCCAGCTGGGAGATTCCTGTGGAAAACCAACATGAATTAGTCCTGTCGTTGTGCAGTCACAACGTGTCATTATACTAAACTTAGTTGTGGGTGAACATGTCCTCCAGGTCAACTTCTGAATTTCAGTCATTGGCTTCACCCCTGACTTTAAATGCTATTTTATAGCATTCTATTTAATTCTTCTGCTGTTCATGGCGATACAAGATAATATAATATTTAATCTTTTATTATAATAAAATAACTGATTTACCAAACTTTATCAAATATATGGAAGCTGATTTGTCTACTTATGTTATTCATATAACCTTGTTTCATTTTAACTTCTGAGTAAGTACAGCGGTCTGGTGTTGGAACGAACCCCACCCAGCGTCTTTATCAGACCAACACATCCACTAACGGACCCTGTAACAGGGGTGTGGATGTTCCTGGTGGTACAGAGTTGTGTAATCATGCTCCGAATTATTGAGAGCATTAAAAAAACAACACCAGTTGGACTGAAATGTTTCAGTAATGTGAGCGAATCCTAAAATCAAACCTCTCAGAAACAGACTAGAACCAGTGTAGTACATCAAAGATGAGTAAAACCCATCTGGCCTCACGGAATCACTGCAAAGCCAGCAGACTGACAACAGACTCACTTCTGAGCAGCAATTTATTTCCGTCTCGCTGTTGCAGAAATGACAAGAGCTCTTTGAGACTCAGAGGTCTTGTGACTCAGAAATGAGTACGGTGAGTAGACAAAGGGTCATTGAAGCATATGATATCACCCGAAACACCAATATCAACAATCCGCTGACTAGAAAGAAAAACGCAAGCTTTGAAAATATCACAGATTCCATTCCTCTTTGTACTGATGAAAATCAAACTGATAAATAAAATCAACAATCTGTGTGTTGAATTTCCCATAAATACACTGAATCTTACTTCGGTGTGTCCGGGCAGCGTTGCTGTCTCCGGTGATGAATGTAAACCATTTCCACCGTTTTCATCTGAAAGTGAAAGATGCAGAACAAAAGTCAGTTCATGCAGTGCAAGGAAAATATGAAATACATAGGTCACATGTGTGCAGAATATACAGTATGATTCATAAAAAAATATATATACAAGTAAAAACGTCTTTTTTCTGTCTCCGCCTGCAGTTTGAAGATGTGTTGGTGGGACGTGTTGTTTCTCTGCCATGCTCAGACCGCAGGAACCGCCCCTGTTGTTTACAAAGGCCTTTCTGCTTCTAAAAGGAATGATCCCCATTTGAAGAACCTCTCGATGCAGGTAATTTCCTCTATTTCCTCTAACTCTTTGCCTTCCTAATCTGTTGTTTTTCTCTGCTAGACAGCAACCGTTCGCTTTTCTTCTGTTTGTTTTACTTTGTTGTTGCATTGATTGCCGCGGAATTTGCATCGCAATCAAAGCTAAAATCAAAATTCCGTCAAGTCTCCAGACTGATTAGGGGGCCGACCCTGTTCTTCAGCTCAAAGGGCAGCATGGGAGTTCAGATGTGGGGAAATATCTGAAGCCCACGGTCAGATGGCTGAGTCAAATAACTGCATGTAATGTATGTGTTTACAATGTCCAGTAATTTAGCAGGTTAGATTAATCTGTTTGTTTATTCATATGCAGGATATGTTAGTAGTCGTAGAATAATGACTTATTAATCAAACTTTCCCTTTAACTGGCTGCACATTCATCTCAGACAAACTTGGTTTAACAAGGGGCCCAATAACAATCCTGCAGCCTCCAGGCAGCATCTGGAGATACAAACACTTGCCATATTGGTGATCATTAAGGATGAAAAACATGAGGGCACACAGAAACGACACGCACACTCAGTATGTTAAATGACAAACAGCATTCCAGCGCGGCGGCTTCGCTGCCTGCATGTCAAATGCTGGCGGAGGGAATGTGCTCATGAAGCATTGCTCAGCTCGTGCTCGCTGCCTGCCTCTCTTTTATCCCTGGATGGTGGGAAAGAGGGACTTCCTGTGGGGGAGGCTGCAACGTGTATGAAGACACGGCGAGGGGGGAGGGGCTGTGAGCCTCCTTCTGCGGCTCCACGTGTCCTTCCTCTCCTAAATGAACCCAGCACACAAAGACAACAAGCAGGCTCCTTCAGCTAATCACCTCTGATTGGACACAACGACCTGACAGAGAACCGTGAGAGCCAATGAGAGAGGGAATGGAGGGTCTCGCTCATGTGGTGTCTTCATGAGTAAGCTCTTTGATATTCCAGGGACTCACTACAGAGAAATGGAAATGTGTCATATCAGTTAGAGGAATCCCTGGAGTGAACCGGGATCGCTGAGTTTTCCATTGGACTCATGGGAAGCAGTGTTAACTGAACTGTGCAGCTGAAGGTTTTCCCTTTTTTTCTTGCCATTTTTTTCTCTTTCCTTTTTTTTTTGTTTCACTGTTTTGGGTTCGTTCCAACTGTGCACAGCCGGTTATCAGAGCCGGGGTTGAGCAAACAGAAGCAAAGGACCAGCAGTGTGTTATATGTACTTCCACAGAGACACAAATAATTGAAGAAAGGGCTCTAGACACAGATTAGTTCAGTACAGCTGGGCAGTACCTGGAGAACAAGGACTCTCTTGTCCACTTTGGCTTTGCATTCACGAGTAACTACGGTATATCCAAAGAACAGTTATGTAAAATAACGTTGATGTAAAAACCTCATGGGTTTTTTGAGAATGCAAAGCAGCTCAGTTACGACTATTCTGAAAGTAAAGTTCATGCAGCATCCAGCCGAGCAACCCAGTTATAATACAGATACTATTAACAGTAGCTGAGATATTCTCCCAGATTAAAAAAAACTAAAACATGGTGTAAATACTTGAAAACTTGTTCGTCAACAGATTTACTTCCTATCTGTTCTATCATCATCCTTCAACAAGCCTCTAGGATGGACGAGTGTCACTACTGTGAATCTGACAGTCGATCTGTAAGCTAGTGGCCTCAAAATCATGATTCTATCCAGACTCACAAGCAAAACTCTTTATAATCATATCACTGCCTGACTGACCTCAGACCGTACGTCACCTATAGCTAACGACTCTTGTTTTTCCCTTGCATAGCTCAAGTTTAGACATAATGCTCAATATACTAACACAACGCAACTGGGTAGAAAAACAATGATGAACATCCAACAATCTCATGACGTTGTCACCTGTAGTCAACACTCAACACTGCTGTAATAAAATAATGTGCACGTGTGTGGTCGACTGTCAATATATACGTCTGTTTTTTGACAAATCAATCAAAGTAAACACATCATATTGTTAACACTGATGCAAAAACAAAAAACGTATATTAAAGGAATAGTTACCACAGTGTAAGCTCCAACAAAGTATCTTCACGTTTGAAAGAACGTGCTGTATATCACCTAACAATATGGGTTAACCTGACGACTATAATTTACATTCCCATGTTATAATGCCTGACTGCAAATGTGTGCATGCACCTGTGCTGTTCTGACACATCAGCCATGAAAACAGAACACAGCACACTTCACTACCAGCAGTCAGGATCATCACATATGACCGGAGGCCAAGATGGAAGCTGACAGGCAAACACACATTTGGGCACTTAGCAGAACGAGCAGAAAACAGGGTTTAATTCACAGCCAGCACAGAAGCAGGGATACGGTCAATTATTGAGCAGAGCTCGACACGACAGCAGAACGAGCGGATGAATTAAGGACAGAGGAGGACAAGGATGAGAGGACGGACAGACAGGCATCACATAAAGCCTCTGATCTGCCCGTACCTGAGTGCAGGTTTATCTTGAATGCGGTCAGCACTGCAGGACCATCTTCAAAGAACAGAGATAGAAAAGTTAGAGAGTGGTGTCGTCTGCCGAGTCAGAATCACACGCTGCAGAGAGAGCAAAGTACTTTAGCACCTGAAGCACTCAGACCAGAGCTTTCATCTGAAGCAGAGAATCTAAACATCGCAAATCCTCTGAAAATGACACAATGACCAGAGCTTGTTTGATTCAGTAACAAACCAAATAGTTTGCTATGACTCAAGCAGGCTGTGTGGGAGATCGCACAGCACATAGTGTCTGGAAAAAGCACCAATAACAGCCCTTGTGTTCACAACTCCTGCACACTGAGTCCAAACCTCCATTTTTAAACTTAGAAAGGAGTTGTCTTCTGCTTCAATAACAGCAGCTTCAGATTACAACTAAATCTTTTCTCAAGGGAAGTAATATTGATTGGTTAGGATTTCCTTCGATTTCCCTCAAAGCAGGAGGTAAATCCTCTGCAAGAAGGAAGAAGGCCTAGTGGCATATTGTGGCACATGTATGATGTGATTATGGTTGGTAGTCTGATCTAAATGCAAAGGGTTTGAATTAAATGCACTAAACTCTACAAGCCAAGAGGCTTTGTTGATAGTCAGGAGCTTTAAACAAATGTGGTACCAGTTGTTCGAACATGAGCCTGAAATATTATCATAATACCAAAACACGAGTGACAAACAGACGTATTTCTGTCCCTGCATTCATGTAGCAACGCAACCACAACATCCTGAGCTCGTATTGAGCCGACATTCATCACGTCATGTCATCATCTTTATCTCTACTCCCACATTTCCTGTCAAGTGGTGTTTGATAACTAACATGAACTTTGCTAATTAAAGCCCATGAGTCAAAAATGAGGCATCAAAACCGAACGGTCCCATGACGCTCATCAGAAAACAAAGCATGAAGCTTGTAAAACATCACATTGATATTGTTCATTACTGAATCTCCACTGATATAATCGTACACAACGGAGTGTCTAAAATACTAAATGGACGTGAGATTATTTTGTCAAAAACTTGCATTTCAGTGTAAAATTATACAAACAAATGACACAAAGAAAGACAATTATTATTAGAGAGAGAAAGTAATTGTGAAAATAACCAAAATGGAAGAGGGAGTTGTTTTTTTGCTAATCTGCACTTTGGCTGTTGAATGATCTTTGTTATCGTCAGGATATTGTTGTTCCAAAGGATGTTTACTTGACAAACCCCGGAAAGCTTGAACAGTGAAAGAGTAACACAAAGGCTAAAACTAGAGGTGAAACGGAGGCGAAAGAAGATATTGTGTTATCTGCATGAGGTAGAACATAAAACACTTTAAATACCATATTTGACATCTGTGATGGTGGTTGAGGAGAGCGTGTGTGAGCAAAAGAGCTGCTCTGCATGGATACTGCTCAACGGGATTAGACTGCTTTATAATCAGATTAACTAACCTTGAGCAGTGGACACTTTACAATAATACCTAGACAA